>JAJIBD010030544.1:0-19762 GCA_021461705.1 Cryptotis parvus
AAATAAATGGTTGCTGTACAATTTGAAAAGCAAACACTACAAAAGTGTAAAGTATAATCATTAATTTCTAATGTTTGACATAACCTGATCTACTCATTTCATATTAATTAAAAACACAGATGCTGCTATTAAACCTTCTTTGTTTAATTACAATGTTCTTTTTATTATACCATCATGAGATATACAATTACAAAGCTGCTCATGTTTAAGTTTCAGTCATACAGTGTTCCAACACTGATCCCTCCACCAGTGCACATTTCAAAGCACCAATGTCCCGAGTCCCTTCCTCTTCAGTCACCCTTTCTTTCTTTCTTTCTTTCTTTCTTTCTTTCTTTCTTTCTTTCTTTCTTTCTTTCTTTCTTTCTTTCTTTCTTTCTTTTTCTTTTTTTTTCTTTCCTTCTTTCCTTTCTCTTTCTTTCTTTCTTTCTTTCTTTCTTCCTTCTTTTTTTCTTCCTTTCTTCTTTCTTTTCTTTTTCTTTCTTTCTTTCTTTCTTTCTTTCTTTCTTTCTTTCTTTCTTTCTTTCTTTCTTTCTTTCTTTCTCTTTCTTTCCTTCCTTCCTTTCTTCCTTCTCTTCTTTTCTTTCTTTCTTTCTTTCTTTCTTTCTTTTCTTTCTTTCTTTCTTTCTTTCTTTCTTTCTTTCTTCTTTCCTTCTTTCTTTTCTTCTTTCTTTCTTTCTTTCTTTCTTTCTTTCTTTTCTTTCTTTCTTTCTTTCTTTCTTTCTTTCTTTCTTTCTTTCTTTCTTTCCTTCCTTCCTTCCTTCTCTTCCTTCTTTCTTTCTTTCTTTCTTTCTTTCTTTCTTTCTTTCTTTCTTTCTCTTCTTTCTTTCCTTCTTTCTTTCCTTCTTTCTTTCTTTCTTTCTTTCTTTTCTTTCTTTCTTTCTTTCTTTCTTTCTTTCTTTCTTTCTTTCTTTCTTTCTTTCTTTCTTTCTTTCTTTCTATCTCTTTCTTTCTTTCCCTTTCTTTCTTTCTTCCTTCCTTCTTTCTTTCCTTCTTTCTTTCTTTCTTTCTTTCTTTCTTTCTTTCTTTCTTTTTCTTTCTTTCTTTCTTTTTCTTTCTTTCTTTCTTTCTTTCTTTCCTTCTTTCTTTTTCTTCCTTCTTTCCTTCTTCCTTCTTTCTTGCTTTCTTTCTTTCTTCCTTTCCTTCTTCCTTTCTTCTTTCTTTCTTTCTCTCTCTCTTTCTTTCTTTTCTTTCTTTCTTTCTTTCTTTCTTTCTTTCTTCCTTCCTTCCTTCCTTCATTCCTTTCTTCTTTCTTTCTTTCTTCTTTCTTTCTTTCTTTCTTTCTTTCTTTCTTTCTTTCTTTCTTTCTTTCTTTCTTTTCTTCTTTCTTTCTTTCTTTCTTTTCTTTCTTTCTTTCATTCTTCTTTCTTTCATTCTTTCTTTCTTTCTTTCTTTCCTTCTTTCTTCTTGTCCGCCTGTCCACCTGTCCTTCTGTCTTTCTGTCCTTTCCTTCTGTCCTTCTTTCCTTCTCTCCTTCTTTTTTCCTTCCTTCTTTCCTTCTTTCTTCCTTCCTTCCTTTCTTTCTTCTTTCCTTTCTTCCTTCCTTCCTTTTTCTTTCTTTCTTTCTCTCTGTCTTTCTTTCTTTCTTTCTTTCTTCTTTTTTCTTCTTCTTTCTCCTCTTCTTTCTCTTCTTCTCTTCTTCCTCTTTCTCCTCTTCTTCCTCTTCTTTCTCTTCTTCTTCCTCTTCTTCTCTTCCTTTTCTTCTTCCTCTTCTTCCTCTTCATCTTCTTCTCCTTTTCCTTCTCCTCCTCCTCCTCTTCTTCTTCCCCCTCCTCCTCCTCATCTTCCTCCTCCTTCTTCTTCCTCTTCTTCCTCTTCTTCATCTTCTCTTTTTTCCTTCTTCTCCTCCTTTTCCTTCTCCTCCTTCTAACTTTCCTCTTCTTCTTCTTCTTCTTCTTCTTCTTCTTCTTCTTCTTCTTCTTTTTCTGCATCTGCTTCTGCTTCCTCCTCCTTTATCTCCCCTCCTACTTCTCCTCCTTCTCCTTCCCCTCCTCCTTCTTCCTTCTTCCTTCTTTTCTTATTTTTCTCTCTCTCATCTCTTATAATTATGACTTTCGATGCATACATTTAAGAGTTATCATATATACACACACACATACACACACACACACACACACACCTTTGCCTATGTTCATTTTGCCTATACCTGACCATGCTTAGTGGCTACTTCCCAGCTCTACTCAGAAGTCTCTCCCAAAGTGCTCAATAACCACTGAAATTAAATAGAATCAACCCACATATAAAGCACACTATTCAACCTTTGCACTGTTAACTACTAAGTCTGTCCCAAGAGTAAATATCTATTTAATTTTTTGAATTCACAGAAAAAATAGCAGTGTGGCTGGTAGGAGTCTTACTTGCATGCAGCTGACTCTTACTCAATCCCAGGCTTCCCACATGATCCCTAGAAACAATTTCCAGGTGCAGAGCTAGGAATCACACCTGAGTATTTATGGACACTGCCTAAAACCTCAATTAAATAACTAATAAAATAGCATTAGGGGGCCTGGGGGTAGAACCTAGTGACAAATTGCCTGTTTGACTTGTTGAAGCCTCAAGTTATATTTCTAGTACTACCATACATGGCGAATACATTTCTAATACATTTTGTAATCTGGTTTCACACCCCCCAAAAATAATGTAATATTCAGTGCAACAGAACATGGTGTGTGTAAGCATATGACCAAATATAAACAAGGCACTAAAGTATGTACAGCTTAGTCAATACCAACAAAAGGGAAAGGAACAGAAGGAGCAAGGCATGTTAACACACTGTGATTGAAAACTCTTTCTCACATTACTATAGGTGGGAAAAATGTTCCCTGAACAGAGAACTACTGGATAATTCTTTGATCATGTCTTTGGTTTCTGTTCTACTGAGGCAGCAGGAAGAAAATGAAAGTTTTAAACGTTCTTTGTGGGGCTGGAGTGATAGCACAACGGGTAGGGCATTTGCCTTGCATTTGGCTGACCCAGGTTCGTTTCCCCACCATCCCATATGGTCCCATGAGAACCGCCAGGAGTAAATAATGAGTACAGAGCCAGGAGTAACCCCTGAGCAATGCCAAGTGTGACCCAAAAAAAAAAATAAAATGTTCTTTGTTTTCACAAAATATGGACTTAACTTGTAATATCTCAACTAGTAATTTAAGGGTTAAAATCAATGTCTTGCAACTCTACTAGCTGAACACATCTAATCACTGAACAGGAACAGCTATTAACATTACAAAACATAGATAATAAGACACGATGTGTTACCTTGACATGAGATCATTACACCATCTAATAAAATATTCTTGCCATAAAAATCAAGTGATATAAAAACTATATATCTAATTCATGGGAGATAGAGATAATAGATACAAATAAGTTAAAGTATATTGTTCAAAGCTACACCACACAGATGACCCATTTTATCTAACAAAATATACTTGCAACATGTTTTTTAATTATACTACATGTGATATTAACCATAAAATTACAAAATTAAATGTTAAATCGCACATTAAATGTAAAAATTATAAAACTTTGGGGTACATATTTATAACATTAAATACATAAACATTAAATTAAATTTATAAACATTAAATACACACAATTTAAATATATATATAATTCAACATATTACAAAGAACAGGTCATTATTTTATGACATTAAAATATATATACAGGTAAGTTTTTGAAAATAATATGCTTGAAATTGTGCAAAATTACGGAGATGGGCAAGAGTAAATGGTTTCTCTGTATCACTTGATCACTTGTTTTCCATAGATCATCAATTTACTCGAGCAGGCACCAGTATTGGTGCCCACTCTGTATCAGATAAACTAATATTATCCCTACTTATACTAAACAATGCTGTTAAGGTAATACCATTATTCAGTAATAAAATCTGTGCAAATATTCCCTATGTTGTTTGATCGTTTTGCTATGTTTTAGATGTATAACACAACATTTTATTTATTTATTTTTTAAATTTTTTATTATACCACCCTGAGACATACAATTACAAAGGTGTTCATAATTGGTTCTTGGTAATACAGTATTCCAGCACCCACCCCTCCACCAGTGCCCCATTTCCACCACCAATGTACCCAACCACCTCATCGCACCCCCAGGCTGCCTCAATAGCAGGTACCCTCGCTTCCTCTCTTTCTCTCTCTCTGTCTCTGCATCTCTCTCCCTCTTATTTTACACATTGTGACTAGCCCTGCAGATATTTAGAGTTTTTCACCTAAGTCTCTTTGTATATATTCAATGGTGAGTTTTAATCTGCAATTACCATTTCCCACACTTAGTAAAACACTGGTATCTATATCCTATTAATGAATGCAGTCATTCTATATCTGTCCTTTTCCTTCTGACTAATTTCACTCAGCATGATAGTCTCCATGTCCATCCATTTGCAGGTAAATTTCATAATTTCATCTTTTCTGACAGCTGCATAGTATTCCATAGTGTAGATGAACCACAGTTTCTTTAGCCAGTCCTCTGTTCTCGGGCATTTAGGTTGTTTCCAGAGTTTAGCTACAGTGAATAGCGCTGAGATGAATAAAGAAGTACAGATAGTGTTTCTGCTAGGTGTTTTTTCGGTCTCTCGGGTATATTCCCAGGAGTGCTATTGCTTCATCAAATGGGAGCTCAGTGTCTAGTTTTTCGGAGGAATGCCCATATTGTTTTCCCAAAAGGGCTTGGACCAGTCGGCACTCCCACCAACAGTGGATCAGAGTCCCTTTTTTCCCCACAACCACGCCAGCACCGGTTGTTCTTGCTGTTTTGGATGTGTGCCAGTCTCTGTGGTGTGAGATGGTACCTCATTGTTGTTTTAATTTGCATCTCCCTGATGATTAAAGATGAAGAGCACTTTTTCATATGCCTACTTTTTGGAAGCTTCTGTTCATTTCTTCTCCCCATTTTTTGATGGGATTGGTTGTTTTTTTTTTCTTGTGGAGTGCTACCAGTGCCTGATATATCCTGGATATTAACCCCTTGTCAGATGGGTATTGTGTGAATATCCTTTCCCACTCTGTGGATTGTCTTTGTATCTTGGTCACTGTTTCTTTTGAGGTGCAGAAGCTTTTCAATTTTATATAATCCCATTTGTTTATCTTTGCTTCCATTTGCTTGGTCAGTGGTGTGTCCTCTTTAAAGATACTTTTAGTTTCAATATCGTAGAGCATTTCTTCTATGTTTTCTTTAGCGTACCTTATAGATTCATGTCTGATGTTGAGATCTATAATCCATTTTGACTTTTTGTGCATGGCGTTAGAAGGAGGTCTAAGTTCATTCCTTGCTCATGGATTGGAAGGATTAACATTATCAAAATGTTAATACTCCCTAGAGCTTTATACAATTCAATGCAGTCCCTATAAAGATACCCATGATGTTCTTCAAAGAAATCGAACAAACACTCCTGAAATTTGTATGGAATAATAAATCCCTCGAATAGCTAAGCAATCCTTGGGAAAAGAAGTTGGGAGGTATTACTTTCCCCCAACCTCCAAGCTCTACTACAGAGCAGTTGTAATTAAGACAGTGTGGTACTTGTATAGAGACAGACCCGTAGACCTATGGAATAGAACTGAATATCCTGAAACACCCTCTCAAATACACAACCACTTAATCTTCGATAAAGGAGCAAAAAATATTAAGTGGAGCAAAGAAAGCCTCTTCAACAAATGGTGCTGGGAAAACTGGGCAGTTACGTGTAAAAAAATGAATTTAGACCTCCTTCTAATACAACATTTTTTAGACATTTTATCCATTTCAATTGATTTTTTACATTTCTAAATTTAAAAAATTTTTTTAAATTACCAAAATGTTCATGTTTGTATTTCGGCCATACAGTGTTCCAACCCCCATCCCTCCACCAGTGCCCATTTCCCACCACCAATGTCCCGATTCCCTCCCCTTTCCCTTGTCTGCCTCCGTGGCAGGTTCTCCATCTCTTATTTCTTTTTACATTTTTCCCATGTTGTTTTGATTGTACAATAATAATATAAAGACCTTATTTCATTATATAGAAATATATTACTTCAATTTACATGCAAATATTTGCTTTAAATATAAATAAAATACTATTATTAATAATAAAATAATGCACATAAATTTTAATACACTTTCCAACAGTTAATCATCTAATTTCATTTGTTATTTTAACTAAATATATAAGCCCTCTATAAATCATATTGTGTCGGGTTTTTAGCTGTGCATTTTAATTTATTATGTTTTTCAGATTTACTTGAGTAATAGTAAAGAATTGTAGTAAAAGTCATACTAGTCTGTTTAAATTTCAATTAAAACACTAGTTTTCATTTCTGGTCCCTGTCCTGCCATTAATCATAATGATATGTATTTAAAATGGAAATAACAAATCCCAATAAAAAGGAACTAAGAAACCTAAATAATACTAGAAAATTTCATCCACTGCTTTCAAATATTTTTTCTTTTAATTTCTCATAAAAATCTGTTACATTGCTGAAATACATATTTCAAACTGTTATTTATAACAAAAAATACAACATTAATAGTATAATTTTCTCACACCTCTAATCTCAATTTTACTATTATACATTCAATTATTTGCAGTGATGTCTTACAAATTTCTCCCAGTTTCTTCTTTCAAGTCAAGAATTTTACAAAAAAAAAATGGCAGCTGAATCTTTAGTTAGATACATTTTGGTGGATGTGCTCCATAGTCTCCAATATATTAACACTAATTCTCTAAATAGAAGTATCTTGCAACCCTTGTTATAGTTATCTAACCACTCTGATTACTATTCTAATTTTTATCATGTTAATTAATTAATTAATATGATTTAATTAATTTATTTTGCTTTTTGGGTCACACCTGGCAATGTTCAGGGGGTTATTCCTGGCTCTTTGCTCAAGAATTACTCCTGGCAGTGCTCCGGTTTCCCTACGGGATGCCAGGGATCGAACTTGGGTCCACAGTGTGCAAGGCAAATGCCCCTACCCCCTATGCTATGGCTCCGGCCCCGGATTTTTATCATATTAATTTCTTCACAAGATGATGGTATAATTATTTTCCAACAGAGGATAACTACACAACATTTCTTAAGAGAAGAAATTTAATCTCAGCTACTTATAAAAAAGTTGAAGAATATCTAAATGTAATCAAAACTAGAATACAGGTTAAGCACAATTGACTGTCCTAGACCAAATGGGTTATGAACTGAATAATTATAAAAAGGAAGAATTTACTTATGATAACATATTCCTGTGATCTAGGCTTAACATCTCAGAATGAAAATATAGATTTTCATAATATAATCATGATAAGGGCTTTTTAAAATTTTGTAAGTATCAATGGTCATAATAAACAATATGGAGATTCTGGGTCATACTTGCCAAAAAACTACTGCTTTATACTTTTGTTATAGCTCAAACGTGAATAAGTCATTTTTTATATGCATTAACCCATTGCAATAGATCAGTGACAACTTTGACTCAATATTTATGCCTCTGAGGCCTTCCAGTCACTAACCTTTCATGTTTCTTTAAGACAATCATCAAGTGTCTATCCAACAATTTGTTTTCTTGTCTGAAAACCATATCAGTACCTTGCATGGCTGAATGTTAGTCAATCCCCAAATTTTATGTTTATTTTCATTCCTGTTTCCATGTTTGTTTAGTAGGCAATACATTATATAAGTATGCTAAATTTATTTGAGCATTGAAAGTTGATGTTTCTTTCATGTATGATGATGCAAAAGTTTGATCTTTCACCCCATTTTCTGACCTGAGCTGGTTCTCCTTCAGATGTCCATACTATTAGGAGATAACAACTGGTCATGAATTAGGGCCATGCAATGCTATCTCAACAGTTTTTGATGAATATTGTTCAAATAACTTCTCCAGTGAAAACTGAAGCTGTTTACTAGAGTATGTGCACACTTTAAAGAGGAAATTATAACTCTGTGAGAGTATACAAGCCCTCAGAGAGGGTTTTGTAAATGTCTTTGTAGATGTAGTCCTAGGCCAAATACCTTTCATGGTTGGTGAAGCAAGGACATAGATTCACTCTATAGCCATTTCATTGTGAAATTCTCTCTGACTTTTGGAATAGCAATCAATGCTGGAGAGAGGGCCATATAAAACACTGACTTTACCTGGTATAGTTAAAATAATACATGTTATTGTATACAGTAATCATATATTGTATATGATAAAATTTTACTGGTTAGTTATGTTTCAAAATACTAAAAGTATGCAAGTGTTAATATTCTTAAAATTGGTAATGTACCCCCTGTGTGGAAAAAAAAACATATACCACAAATATCAATGGTTATAGTCCCAACTCAAGGTATTATGAATGTTTTATTGGAACAGCTCAATAAAGCTCAGGAACTTTGTAGATAGCAATCATATGGTAATTGTATTATTTCCTAATTTGATGCACAAAAAGGAATAAAAGAACTTACATATAAAAAGGAATTTTTTAGCTTATTATAAGGTGTAAGAGCTATATTATCTTCCCTGCTTTCAGTCCTAGCTAATATGTAATCACTTCTATTACATCGAGAATTTGCAGAGCGGAACATTCATCCATTATGCTGATATCATGTTAATTGTACCTGGAGATCAGTGAGTGAAAATTAGCATTGTTATCCTAGAAAAAGACATAAAATCATTTGTAATATAATTACAGATACATCCTACAAATATACATGGCTTTCATATTTGTAATCTAATAAAGATCTAACTACCTGCGGAGTTACCTCCATGAAGAGGACTACATCTAAAATTAGTGAGTTCTTGGTATGCGGGGTATGCTGGGTGCCCCCACAAAATCCAGGAGCAGAACAGAAATCTCAGTTGGATTTCCACCCGTTGGGGTATGCTGGGTGCCATGACAATCTGGGAGAAGGACAGGAATCTTAGTGGGACCTCTACTTGTTTGAGTATGCTGGGTGCCCTTACAAAATCCAGGAGCAGGGTTTGGGATCCCCCTTCTGTCCCAGGAGACCGGTGGCTGGCAAATGGGGAAAGATGCTAGAATCTAACAAGATTTCAAAAGGCTTTACTCTTACACTTGTTCTAGTATATAATTCAGTAACAGGAAAACCCCAGATTTTTTGGTTCTTAGCTAGGCCCCTGCCACGTGTAGGTTTAGAATCCTAGGCCAAGATGGCGCTACCATGTTCCAAAGCCCAAAGAGGAGGCAGAGGGAGAAGAGAGAAAGAAGAGAGAAAAGGCAAAAAGGTATGAAAGAATGCTGGCTACAGCTTTTATAACTTTTCAGCCCAGACTGGCCCATATCAACGTAAAACAGTCGGGTCAATACCCCTCAGGTAACTTCTCCTAATAAAAATCCTCACCTAGTCTCATTGAAATGTTAATATTGCCCCAGCCAAGGGTTCAGGCCCTTGGTTTTCCACTAGTCCCTATGTAGATGAGGGAAGGGCATGTAGCTGTACCAATGGTTATTCTGCCATCAGGTATATATTTCTCCAAGCCTTCACAAGATTGTCATCTTTACTTCACAATTGTTTTGTATATTAGCCTTTAGTGGACTCATTCCAATTCCAGGGCCTCGAAAGAGTCTGGACTTACCCTTCATCAGAACTCTACCCAGCAGACCAGCCTATCACAGCCCGGCTCTCGGCCGCAAGCGGCTACGCGGTTCATCAATAAATGCTGGATTTAGAGATGACTACAAGAGTTTGCTACCCGCACGGCAGAGCCTGGCAAGCTACCCGTGTCGTATTTGATATGCCAGATACCAGTAACAATTATAGACCTCATTCCCATGACCTGATGGAATGGTTTGAGGCTCTTTATGTTCCTGGAGCAAGCAGGTGCCCTTAGGCTCTACTTGCATGAGACCAGGTCATATGGAGATGTTACTGGTGCCCACTCGAGCAAATCGATGATGAATGGGAAGACAGTGATACAGTGATTAGCCTTTAGATTTATTAGAGAGCCACACATGCTTGATTGGAGGCAAACAGCATTTCTCTCTGGTCTAATTACTTAGAGATCCAATGTGGCCAGAAATATACTGATAAGATCTAGCTAGTCCCATGATGATTGTGGTAGCATGAGAGAAAATATTTATACTGGCTAACATAGAATACGTGGTAATATATACTGCCCCATAAAGTCACAGATTCAAACTGTTTTCCTGTCTTATCACCAAAGTGGACTGCAGGAGGTAACTCCAGGCAAGATGCAGAGGCACTGGGCAACAGTTTACTGCAACATTGGTGCACCTATTTGGATTATAGATATGGCATAGTTCAAATTTAATCAAGGGCTCTAGCTCTTTTACTATGTGATTGGGATAACTGCCATATTTACATGGGGTCCAAAAAGGAGAGAAACTGTTAACAGTGCTCATTATCTTACCACTCAAAGACCCATTGGAATTACAAAAAAAATATCTTTTATGGAGTATGGCAAATCCTAACATATTTTAAATATAGTATCTTAGAGTTTTGATTCAATTACTTTTTATTTTGTTGCTGCATTTTCCTTTTCTTCTTTTGTATGAAAAAAAGTTCATTTCTAAATTTAATTTTTACTGGATCATTTGTAAATTGCAGTTACAAAGCAATTCATAACTTAGTTTCAGGCATGCAATGTACTACCACTCACTGAACCAGTGTTACTCCCTTACAGTGTTCCCAGTATTCCTTGTAGCCTACACTCACCTTCTTCTCTGGCAGGAATATTTTTTTCTTTGACTTTGTAGACACTATGGTATATAATACCATTATTAGTAATATATCATACTTTGCGTGAAATACAACGTTCTGTCCCCATTCCTTAGTATAAAAAATATTTTATGATATTAAAAATTGTAGGTGAATATATAGTACATAGATGCACAAACATTTAACATTGATCCCACATGATAGATGAAATGAGGAAGAGTATGTATGAAAACACAGATTCACAGATTCAATTCAGCTATAATGAGAAACATAGCATATATATAAGCATGATCTAACAGTTTCAGTATTCAGAATTGATACTCTCAGTAATATGAGTATGAATTTATCCACAAGAAAATTAATTTAAAGAATGAAAATTTGGTCAATAAATTATGATACTCTTATGCTTAAATTTTACAAAGAAGCCTATGGATGTTTTTCTGATAGTAAATTTTAAGGATTCAGAAAATTTAATTTTACTATTAATAAAAAAGTTTTTCATATAAGTATGTAAAATACAGCTTCTATACAGCTACTATTAATGTCTTTAATTTGCTCATTTCGGTAATAGTGGCAGATGCAAGACACAATGTAAATGAAAGTTAAACCATTCTGAAAAAATACAATTTCAGAAATATAAGGATATTTTTTGTCAGTGCCTAACTTTTCAAGCATTTCTTCTTTCTTAATTGTCTTTAATAAGACATTATATATGTTATTTTTTCAGAAACAAATGACTTTACTAATCTAACTCTCAAACAAATATTAAAAATATACATAGCTTTCAGTCAGAAACAAACCATGTGTCCTGGATAGACACTAAACCCATTGGAAAATATGTAGGATGTTTTGTTTCTTTTCATTGTCACTGTCTTCCCATCATTCATTGATTTGCTCGAATGGGCACCAGTAACATATCCATATGTACTGTTGCAAGCAAGTGTAGCTCAAGGGCATCTGCTTGCTAGAGGGACAGGAAGAGCTTCAAACCATTTTTCAGGTCATGGAATTGAGGTCCATAATTGTTACTAGTTTTTGGCATAAAAAATAAAACATGGGTACCTAGCCATGCTCTGCCATGTAGGTGGTACACTATCAGTAAAAGCTCTCATCTCGAGCACTTATTGATGAAACTTATAGGGGAAAGATCAGGTTTTTCTCTTGGATGGAGCTCTGAGGAACTATGGAGTCTGAATGTTGAGAATGACTGACCGCATGATGTGTGGGTTGTTCTGGCTTCCCGCTAGGTTAATGGGATGATGGGTATCAGTTAGAAACTGTCTAGAACTATATACAGTGTATAAATGGGAAAGATCCTGGGAAGTACCTTATCCTAAAATCAGTATTATCTAAGAATGTCACTTGGGGCTGCGCGCCAAGGAAACTGTGGGTCTGGTGTAGGCGGGTCTCTCTCTGGGAAGTTGGCATGGAGGTGGAGGAAAGGGCAGAGCCCAAATCTCTGCTCAGTCTGGCCAGCATGGTCCCTCCCACACACGTGTGAGCAAGCGCTTGGAGCAATGTTGGACTTGGCCAGGGGCTGGCTGAGTCCCTTACGGGAGAGGTCAGCTCCATGGATTGCTTCCACATGAGACCGGCCAAGCAGCACAGCTGTAGGTCTAGAGTGGTTGAGTCTCTTGTTTTTTTAAATTACCTTTATTGGTGAATTTCATCCACCAAAAATAAGCTTCTATATATCAAATATAGTATAGAAATTTAGCTATGCTATCTTGCATTTCTAATTTTGAGCAAGAAGAATATTTCAAATTTATTTATACTTGATAATATAAATTACTTGATCACTTGATCACTTGACATCCCATTATTCATCGATTTGCTCTAGCGGGCACCAGTAATATTTCATTTGACCCTATCACTTGCCAGTGGCCCCAATGACATCTGGTTGCTTCAGGGAATACAAGAGCCTCAAATTGCTCATTCAGGGTCTTGGACGAAGTCTGACCATCTTGTAGGTGGGAGGCCGCGTTATCTTTTGACATCCCGAGGGATCCAGTCAGTAACAGCTCTAGTCCAGTGGTCGTCTCCAAATCACATTACATGTCCAGTCCATCTGATTCTCGATGACTTGGCAAAGCGAGACAGCGTCCCTGACTCTGGAACAGCGATCGAGTCAGATTCCTTCTTTCACTTGAGTGAGGCGCTGATTGTCGGGCGCTCCGCTTGGGTCCCGACAGTGCCGGAAGCGAGTTCCCTTCTACCTCGAAACCGGTGAGGAATGGATGAACACTTTCAGGAATCCGATGCAGTTTTAAAGGCTTTACCTATCACAGGTTCAGGCATACAAATCAGCAAAAGGAAAAACCCGATGCTTAGGATTCCAGGCTAGAACCCCAGCCATATGTAGGCCAAGATGGCGACCACCACGTGTAAAGGCTTTGGGAAAGGAGAAGAAAAACTTTCAAGCAGGGGCGGAGCACGCTCTGGCGAGCCACAGCCCCCAAGGAAGGCGGGAGAGTGAAAACCGGCTGGTTTATACTCCTACAACTCAGACCTTCCTCCCATTGTTATGGAAAGCAGGGAGTGTTAAATGTCCTTAGATAATCCCTCCCTGCACCTCACCTAGGCCCTTTAGTGTGCTAATGCAGTGGCCCTTAAAGGAGTCCTGCAACACATGATATTCCAAGCATAGCTCTTTCGATTCCTCTTTGGGAGACCAGAATACTATTCTCATCCTGCTTTCATAGGGCCCCAGGTCTCTGAGGCATATGTTAATGCAGGAAGAGCAGTGGAGTCAAAGAATGTGCCCGGAGCCGGAGGTTCTTTGTCCTTTTAGCTATTTCTTCGATGTTTTTTGAAGGCAGTCCATGTCACTCTCTTCCTCCTCCGCAGCTCAGGTTTTAGGTCGTTTATCATGTTGACTTCTCAACCTAGGTGCACATAACTGCTGCATTCAGAGATGCTTGTTCCATTGAGTGAATGGGGCCTCCGGAACTAGTTCGTTTTTCATGAACATAGTTTTGTTTAGATTCAGCTGTAGACCTATCTTTCCCACATTCTTGGCGAAGTCAGCCAGCATTTGTGCCGCTTGGCTTATGTTTGGTGTTATTAGAGCGATGTCATCAACATAGCAGAGGTGGTGTAGTTGTCTATCTTCATTCTGTCGATCTTCATTCCCATTTTTGCATTCTAATTGTTGAATGATGTTCTCTAGGGTGGCATTGAAGAGTTTTGGTGAAATGGTATCTCCCTGCTGAACCCCTCTTTTTGACTTGATGATCACTTCTTTTGTGGAATGGTGTTGAGATCCTGGTGGTGAATCCACAGTGCAGCTCATGAAGGATCTTGATGTGTTGGGTTTGAACGCCCTGTTTGGCTAGGGTGTTCAAACCCAATACATCAAGGCCAACAGGGCAAACAGGGATAATATAAATACATCAGAGAATTCACAGACTCAGCAGTTAAATATCAGTATAACATTTATAAAGAAATTAATCAGTTTATATATATATATATTGCTCTCTATATATTCTATTCTCATTTGTATATATATGTACATAAATCGTTCTATCAATCGAATAAATCTATATTTGTATATATCTATCTTATGGCCGATATATAAATATATGCATAGAGAGATAGATGGATAGATAGAAACATAGATAGATAGATAAATGGATGGACTCTCTGATGGATCGATGGATGAATGGATAGACAGACAGATAGACAGACAGATAGACAGACACAAATGCAGGCAATAGACTAGATCTACAGAATCATAGAATCATTACAAATTGATTTGGAACAACTAAGCGTGCTTGGAACATCATTTCCCCTGTCACTGTGAGAGTTGGTCAATTTGTGCAGATGGACAACTTACAAAAAAGTAAACAAACAAACAAATCTTCCATTCAGCCACTATGGATCAAATTTTGCCAGAAGAAAATGTATGGATAGAAAGAAATAGTATCCTCATAAATACAGTAAATGAAAATGTAGGAAAAATTTTTAAAATCCAAGTGAGTTTTTTAATGTAGACACTGTTTTGTCTAACTTTTAATTACAACATATCAAAACAAGCTCACAGAACTAGTTAAAGCTCTGTACAAGTAATAATTTAAAAAGAAAGTGTTTAGCATTCTGGTTTTATATTTGAAATTCCACCAATTTATAAAGTAACAACTGCAGTAAACAAAAAAAAATCAGAATTAGAAACTGGTTATTCTCGGGATTAAGTGGAGCATTTTGATTCTATAGAAACTTTTTGAATCAGAATCAATTTTTCAATCTTGACTTTAATTTATTAATGTAAAAAGTGCACATAGAAGCCATAGAAAAAATAATATTGAAGAAGCTATAAAATTGATTGTGTAGAGGAATATAGCAATTTGATAAGTTTAAAAAATTAATCCCAATTTAATCTCCACCTTTCTCCCATCAGTTAGCAATCCTAATAAGCATTTTTTTCCTTAAATTTCTTGGAAAATGAAACACATACACTAAATTTTTTCATCTATACCTCTTGTGATGTTGTGGATAAATAAGGGGCTAGAGAGAGAGAGTAAAGAGAGGAGAGAATTTCCAAGTAAACCAGGGCCTATGCAGAGAAAATTGTGATTCTGGAGAAATGGAATTTCACAGCAACAGCAAGTGTCACTATCTAATCAGAATTAGACTCCAGTGAGAAAAAACTCAATTCCACAAAGGCTTACATTGAACATACAATTATCATAAACACAGAATTGCTTACACAGACACCATATTTTCCTTTCTCCTTCATGCATTATTTTAAATATTATTTTAAGTACCTCAGGGGCACAGATAAATGACATTGTTATTTTTGGTACTGTAAGGATGTTAAATTAGTGGTTGAGTGGAGAGCTAAGGCTTATAGAAAAGAAATGTGAAACGCTCCAGAATAGAAGAAACAACAAACTCTAAGGCATAGAGACTGAGAACAGAAATGATTATTTGGAAAAGAAATTGAGGCAAAAGTGTGAAATAATGTTCATTAATGATAAATATATACCTAAATTTATAACATCCTATATAACTTAATATTTACAAGAACTTTTCAGGTATCATTATCCCCAATTACAGTGAAGAAAATTATATATTGATATATAAAATCAGCATTGTGTTTTTTCGGATAAGATTCCTGACCTTTATAGATTTCTTTTGTGTTAACAATTTACAATATGCACTTTTTAAAAATGTGATATGCAAAATAGTTAACTAAATTATAGTTAGCTCTGTTTAACTTCATTCTCTATTTAGTATCTCTTAAACTGCAATCAAGGTGTCAGTTTTTCATTCTTATCAGAGACTCAGCAGGGAATCTGGAGTTCCGCTTACCTGCTCAGAGAAACATTAACAAAATTAAAATTTACTGCAGCTGTAGTAGCAGTGAGCACTTTTGCTTTTCTGGTGGTCACGAACAACCTAAGATTTTCACTGCTGTTTAAAGATCTCCTCAAAAGCTTCATGTCAGTTGACTCTCCTGGTGACCACTTTCTCTGTCAAGATGCTAAATCAAGTTGCTAGAATGGCAGCACCAGAAAAATATGAACATAGAAACTATATCATCAGTTGTTCAACTTGGTAATTTTAGGTAAAAATAACAGAGTATTACCTATATTCGGGTGGAAAGAAGCAATAGAAGAAAAAAAACATTAAAGTGAGGATTAGATGATAGACTTCATAATCTAACCATCAGGATTAGCATGATAGGAAAATTCTAATGTAGTTAAAGTTGTCTCTAAAAAGGAGAATATTCTGAAATACCAAAATAAAAGAAACAGTACTTCGAAATCATTCCTTACTCCTTTTCTACTATTGGTATATCGCTAATTGGATCATCACTTGATCACTTGAATCCCGTTATTCATCGATTTGCTCGGCGGGCGCCAGTAACATTTCCATTGGACCCTATCACGTGCCAATGTAGCCCAATGGCATCTGGTTGATTCAGGAATATGAAGAGCCTCAAACCGTTCCTTCAGGGTCTTGACAAGGAAGTCTGACCATCTTGTAGGTGGGCGGCCGCGTGATCTTTTGACATCCCGTGGGATCCAGTCGGTAATGGCTCTAGTCCAGCGGTTGTCTCCAAATCGCATTACATGTCCAGCCCATCTGATTTTCGATGCCTTGGCAAGCGAGACAGCATCCCTGATTCTGGAATAGCGACGGAGGTCAGAACTCCGGATTCCTTCTCTCACTTGAGTGAGGCGTGATATTCCAAGCATAGCTCTTTCGATTCCTCTCTGGGAGACCCGAATAGCATTCTCATCCTGCTTTCGTAGGGCCCAGGTCTCTGAGAGCGTATGTTAATGCAGGGAGAACGGTGGAGTCAAAGAGATGTGCCCGGAGCCGGAGGTTCTTTTTTGTCCCTTTTAGCTATTTCTTCGATGCCTTTGAAGGCATTCCATGCCGCTCTCTTCCTCCTGCGCACAGCTCAGGTTTTAGGTCGTTCATCATGTTGACTTCTCGACCTAGGTACACATAACTGCTGCATTCAGAGATGTTTGTTCCATTGAGAGTGAATGGGGCCTCTGGAACTAGTTCATTCTTCATGAACATTGTTTTCTTTAGATTCAGCTGTAGACCTATCTTTCCACATTCTCGGTCGAAGTCAGCCAGCATTTGTGCCGCTTGGCTAATGTTTGGTGTTATTAGAACGATGTCATCAGCGAAGCGGGAGGTGGTGTAGTTGCCCGACCATCTATCTTCACTCCCATTCCTTCCCATTCTAATTGTTGCATGATGTTCTCGAGGGTGGCGCTGAAGAGTTTTGGTGAAATGGTATCCCCCTGTCGAACCCCTCTTTTGACATTAATGATCACTTCTTTGTAGAATGGTGAGATCCTGGTGGTGAATCCGTAATACAGCTCACGAAGGATCTTGATGTATTGTGGTTTGAACACCCTGTTTGGCTAGGGCTTCGATGACTGCTTCAGTCTCCACAGAATCAAAGGCTTTCTGTAAATCAATGAGCGTGAGACAGAGCGGCATCTTGTACTCCCTACAAACCTCAATGAGCTTGGTTACTGTGTGGATATGGTCGATTGTGCTGAATCCTTTCCGGAAGCCTGCTTGCTCGCATGGTTGTCCTTCATCCTAGTGTTCTGCTAATCCTGTTCAGGATGACTCGTGTAAACAGCTTGTAGATGACGGACAACAGGCAGATGGGGCGATAGTTGCCCGATGTCGTGAATGTCTCCCTTCTTGAACAGTAGAACTGTCCTGCTGGTTTTCCATTGGGAGGGCACCTTGCATTCGGACAGGTAGCGTGTGAAGAGCCGAGCTAGTGTATTGATGAGTACCGACTGGCAGATTCTTCAGGTGTTCGGGTCTGACTTTGTCTGGGCCTGGTGCTGTTCCCTTCTTTACCGACGAGATGGCATGTCGGATTTCAGAAGGGAGAACGTTGGGAATGACATATCCATCCTGTGGAATTTGGTATGTGGGCAGGTGGATGTGGCTATCAAAGAGATTTGAGTAGAAGTCCTGGATAATCTTCTCCATTGCCTTTCTGGAAGATGTGATAGATCCATCAGGGCGTCGGAGGGCAGTCATCTTGGTCTTATAGTTGGCGAAGGACAGGCGGGCGGTCGCGAATGCTTTTCCCGGCTTCTGCTGCATCTTCCAGTATTTCTGCTCTTCTGTCTTTGAGGTCTTCTTTTTATCGCTTCTCTGCACCGTTTAGCAAGCTTGGACGTTAGCATTTGGTCTCCTGAGGCTCGCGCCTTGCCACGTTGGCGAATGAGCTCAAGGTTTCTGAAGACAGGCGTTCCTTTTGTGTCTTTCTCTCTCTCGGCATTCTTCGCACAATCATGGAGGTGCTGAACCAGTCGGTTGTATTCTTCATCGATGTCGTCAATGATGGTATCTTCCCATGTTGCTGCAATGGTGCCAAAGAGTTCCCAGTTGGTGGTCGTTCTGGGAGTTCTCTTCTTAAACTTTGCAGCCTTTTCTCCCCGTTGCGGGAAGTAGAATTTTGCCTGAAGGAGGCGGTGGTCCGATCCTGTTTGGAATTTGGGGCGACAGCAACATCGGTCAGACAAAACCAGTCGATTGAAGATGATGTGGTCAATTTCATTGTGGAACTGTCTGCCAGGAGATTCCCATGTCCAACGTTTCGCTTCAGCCTTCTGGAACTGTGAGTTCCCATGAATGGTCTTGGTGGACATGATGAACTCAGATAGTCTCTCCACCCTGTTCGTTTCCATTCTAGGCCATGGGTCCCGATGTGGAGTTCTTCAGCCGATCTTCTCTGTCCTATCTTGGCATTAAAATCACCGACTATGATCTTGTAGAAGGGTGTGATCTTTTTTTATAGAACTCCTCCAATTCCATGTAGAATTTCTCAATTTCATCTTCTTTGTATGTGGATGTTGGTGCGTAGACAATGAAGATAGAAATTGCTGGCGAGTGGGCCACATCTCTTCAAGTGTAATCGTCCTATTCGGTTTGTTAGGCATTCAAATGAATCCAATGTTGACAGCCATGTTCGTGTTGACAAGGACACCAACGCCACCGACGCCTCTTTTAGTCGCATGTTCCAAGGAACAATTCTTCTCTGGTGTCAAATACAGCATGATGCGACTGGCGCCTCCCTCGTCTCAGTCAGACCAATGATGTCGTACTTGATCTTTTGCTTGCACCATCAGATCCTCAATATATGCTTCCGATGCCAGCGTGCGTGCATTGAAGTACAGACAGTCATTTTAGTCCTTCTTCCGGTTTGGCAGCCTAGGATGGCCGTGAAATTTTATCAGGCACTGCTTGTTTGCCTTTCTTACTGCTGCCGTATTAAGGGCTCTTTTCGGGGTCAGGAAAATAAACATTTTTGTTACTGGATTTGGCATATCGAACACACATCGGACAGCTTGCCAGGCTCTGCCATGCGGGCGCTATATTCTCATTACTTTGTGGGGCTCTCTCAGAGGGGTGGGTAGAATATTCATGGTAATTTGGAGGGTATATCGCGCAGCCGCTGGCGCCTGCAATAAGGAAAGCTGGTTTCTGCTCTGCCGGGTGTACCTGTGTCTTAGGCTCAAGCATTCCTGGGCTTGAAATACTCTCCTCTGAAGGCGGGTCTCAGCGTGGTGGGTCCTTGTAGGCTGGGTTTC
>JAJIBD010030545.1:0-55752 GCA_021461705.1 Cryptotis parvus
TCTTCTTCTTCCTCTTCTTCTCTTCCTTTTTTCTTCTTCCTCTTCTTCCTCTTCATCTTCTTTCTCCTTTTCCTTCCCCCTCCTCCTCTTCTTCTTCCCCTCCTCCTCCTCATCTTCCTCCTCCTTCTTCTTCCTCTTCTTCCTCTTCTTCATCTTCTCTTTTCCTTCTTCTCCTCCTTTTCCTTCTCCCTTCTTCTCACCTTCCTCTTCTTCTTCTTCTTCTTTTTTCTGCATCTGCTTCTGCTTCTCCTCCTTTTTCTCCTCTCCTACTTCTCCTCCTTCTCCTTCCCCCTCCTCCTTCTTCCTTCTTCCTTCTTTTCTTATTTTTTCTCTCTCATCTCTTATAATTATGACTTTCGATGCATACATTTAAGAGTTATCATATATACACACACACATACACACACACACACAACACCTTTGCCTATGTTCATTTTGCCTATACCTGGCCATGCTTAGTGGCTACTTCCCAGCTCTACTCAGAAGTTTCTCCCAAAGTGCTCAATAACCACTGAAATTAAATAGAATCAACCCACATATAAAGCACACTATTCAACCTTTGCACTGTTAACTATTAAGTCTGTCCCAAGAGTAAATATCTATTTAATTTTTTGAATTCACAGAAAAAAATAGCAGTGTGGCTGGTAGGAGTCTTACTTGCATGCAGCTGACTCTTACTCAATCCCAGGCTTCCCACATGATCCCTAGAAACAATTTCCGAGTGCAGAGCTAGGAATCACACCTGAGTATTTATGGACACTGCCTAAAACCTCAATTAAATAACTAATAAAATAGCATTAGGGGCCTGGGGTAGAACCTAGTGACAAATTGCCTGTTTGACTTGTTGAAGCCTCAAGTTATATTTCTAGTACTACCATACATGGTGAATACATTTCTAATACATTTTGGAATCTGGTTTCACACCCCAAAAATAATGTAATATTCAGTGCAACAGAACATGGTGTGTGTAAGCATATGACCAAATATAAACAAGGCACTAAAGTATGTACAGCTTAGTCAATACCAACAAAAAGGAAAGGAACAGAGGGAGCAAGGCATGTTAACACACTGTGATTGAAAACTCTTTCTCACATTACTATAGGTGGGGAAAATGTTCCCTGAATAGAGAACTACTGGATAATTCTTTGATCATGTCTTTGGTTTCTGTTCTACTGAGGCAGCAGGAAGAAAATGAAAGTTTTAAACGTTCTTTGTGGGGCTGGAGTGATAGCACAACGGGTAGGGCATTTGCCTTGCATTTGGCTGACCCAGGTTCGATTCCCAACCATCCCATATGGTCCCATGAGAACCGCCAGGAGTAAATAATGAGTACAGAGCCAGGAGTAACCCCTGAGCAATGCCAAGTGTGACCCAAAAGAAAAAAATGTTCTTTGTTTTCACAAAATATGGACTTAACTTGTAATATCTCAACTAGTAATTTAAGGGTTAAAATCAGTGTCTTGCAACTCTACTAGATGAACACATCTAATCACTGAACAGGAACAGCTATTAACATTACAAAACATAGATAATAAGACACGATGTGTTACCTTGACATGAGATCATTACACCATCTAATAAAATATTCTTGCCATAAAAATCAAGTGATATAAAAACTATATATCTAATTCATGGGAGATAGAGATAATAGATACAAATAAGTTAAAGTATATTGTTCTAAACTACACCACACAGATGACCCATTTTATCTAACAAAATATACTTGCAATATGCTTTTTAATTATACTACATGTGATATTAACCATAAAATTACAAAATTAAATGTTAAATCACACATTAAATGTAAAAATTATAAAACTTTAGGGTACATATTTATAAACATTAAATACACACAATTTAAATATATATAATTCAACATATTACAAAGAACAGGTCATTATTTTATGACATTAAAATATATATACAGGTAAGTTTTTGAAAATAATATGCTTGAAATTGTGCAAAATTACGGAGATGGGCAAGAGTAAATAGTTTCTCTGTATCACTTGATCACTTGTCTTCCCGTAGATCATCAATTTATCTCGAGCAGGCACCAGAATTGGTGCCCACTCTGTATCAGATAAACTAATATTATCCCTACTTATACTAAACAATGCTGTTAAGGTAATACTATTATTCAGTAATAAAATCTGTGCAAATATTCCCTATGTTGTTTGATCATTTTGCTATGTTTTAGATGTATAATACAACATTTTATTTATTTATTTTTTAAATTTTTTATTATACCACCTTGAGACATACAATTACAATGGTGTTCATAATTGGTTCTTGGTAATACAGTATTCCAGCACCCACCCCTCCACCAGTGCCCCATTTCCACCACCAATGTACCTAACACCCCTCATGCGCACCCCCAGGCTGCCTCAATAGCAGGTACCCCTGCTTCCTCTCTTTCTCTCTCTCTCTGTCTCTGCATCTCTCTCCCTCTTATGTTACACAATGTGACTAGCCCTGCAGATATTTAGAGTTTATCACCTAAGTCTCTTTGTATATATTCAATGGTGAGTTTTAATCTGCAATTACCATTTCCCACACTTAGTAAAACACTGGTATCTATATCCTATTAATGAATGCAGTCATTCTATATCTGTCCTTTTCCTTCTGACTAATTTCACTCAGCATGATAGTCTCCATGTCCATCCATTTGCAGGTAAATTTCATAATTTCATCTTTTCTGACAGCTGCATAGTATTCCATAGTGTAGATGAACCACGGTTTCTTTAACCAGTCCTCTGTTCTCGGACATTTAGGTTGTTTCCAGAGTCTAGCTACAGTGAATAGCGCTGAGATGAATAAAGAAGTACAGATAGTGTTTCTGCTAGGTGTTTTTCGGTCTCTAGGGTATATTCCCAGGAGTGCTATTGCTTCATCAAATGGGAGCTCAGTGTCTAGTTTTCGGAGGAATGCCCATATTGTTTTCCAAAAGGGCTGGACCAGTCGACACTCCCACCAACAGTGGATGAGAGTCCCTTTTTCCCCACATCCACGCCAGCACCAGTTGTTCTTGCTGTTTTGGATGTGTGCCAGTCTCTGTGGTGTGAGATGGTACCTCATTGTTGTTTTAATTTGCATCTCCCCTGATGACTAAAGATGAAGAGCACTTTTTCATATGCCTTCCTTTTGGAAGCTTCTGTTCATTTCTTCTCCCCATTTTTTGATGGGATTGGTTGTTTTTTTTTTCTTGTGGAGTGCTACCAGTGCCTGATATATCCTAGATATTAACCCCTTGTCAGATGGGTATTGTGTGAATATCCTTTCCCACTCTGTGGATTGTCTTTGTATCTTGGTCACTGTTTCTTTTGAGGTGCAGAAGCTTTTCAATTTTATATAATCCCATTTGTTTATCTTTGCTTCCATTTGCTTGGTCAGTGGTGTGTCCTCTTTAAAGATACTTTTAGTTTCAATATCGTAGAGCATTTCTCCTATGTTTTCTTTGACGTACCTTATAGATTCATGTCTGATGTTGAGATCTAGAATCCATTTTGATCTGACTTTTGTGCATGGCGTTAGAAGGAGGTCTAAGTTCATTCCTTGCTCATGGATTGGAAGGATTAACATTATCAAAATGGTAATACTCCCTAGAGCTTTATACAATTCAATGCAGTCCCTATAAAGATACCCATGATGTTCTTCAAAGAAATTGAACAAACACTCCTGAAATTTGTATGGAATAATAAATCCCTCGAATAGCTAAGCAATCCTTGGGAAAAAGAAGTTGGGAGGTATTACTTTCCCCAACCTCAAGCTCTACTACAGAGCAGTTGTAATTAAGACAGTGTGGTACTTGTATAGAGACAGACCCGTAGACCTATGGAATAGAACTGAATATCCTGAAACACCCTCTCAAATACACAACCACTTAATCTTCGATAAAGGAGCAAAAAAATATTAAGTGGAGCAAAGAAAGCCTCTTCAACAAATGGTGCTGGGATAACTGGGCAGTTACTTGTAAAAAAATGAATTTAGACCTCCTTCTAATACAACATTTTAGACATTTTATCCATTTCAATTGATTTTTTACATTTCTAAATTTTTAAAAAATGTTTTTAAAATTACCAAAATGTTCATGTTTGGATTTCGCCATACAGTGTTCCAACCCCCATCCCTCCACCAGTGCCCATTTCCCACCACCAATGTCCCCGATTCCCTCCCCTTTCCCTTGTCTGCCTCCGTGGCAGGTTCTCCATCTCTTATTTCTTTTACATATTTCCCATGTTGTTTTGATTGTACAATAATAATATAAAGACCTTATTTCATTATATAGAAATATATTACTTCAATTTACATGCAAATATTTGCTTTAAATATAAATAAAATACTATTATTAATAATAAAATAATGCACATAAATTTTAATACACTTTCCAACAGTTAATCATCTAATTTCATTTGTTATTTTAACTAAATATATAAGCCCTCTATAAATCATATTGTGTCGGGTTTTTAGCTGTGCATTTTAATTTATTATGTTTTTCAGATTTACTTGAGTAATAGTAAAGAATTGTAGTAAAAGTCATACTAGTCTGTTTAAATTTCAATTAAAACACTAGTTTTCATTTCTGGTCCCTGTCCTGCCATTAATCATAATGATATGTATTTAAAATGGAAATAACAAATCCCAATAAAAAGGAACTAAGAAACCTAAATAATACTAGAAAATTTCATCCACTGCTTTCAAATATTTTTCTTTTAATTTCTCATTAAAAATCTGTTACATTGCTGAAATACATATTTCAAACTGTTATTTATAACAAAAAATACAACATTAATAGTATAATTTTCTCACACCTCTAATCTCAATTTTACTATTATACATTCAAGTATTTGCAGTGATGTCTTACAAATTTCTACCAGTTTCTTCTTTCAAGTCAAGAATTTTACAAAAAAAAAGTGGCAGCTGAATCTTTAGTTAGATACATTTTGGTGGATGTGCTCCATAGTCTCCAATATATTAACACTAATTCTCTAAATAGAAGTATCTTGCAACCCTTGTTATAGTTATCTAACCACTCTGATTACTATTCTAATTTTTATCATGTTAATTAATTAATTAATATGATTTAATTAATTTATTTTTGCTTTTTGGGTCACACCTAGCAATGTTCAGGGGTTATTCCTGGCTCTTTGCTCAAGAATTACTCCCTGACAGTGCTCCGGGTACCATACGGGATGCCAGGGATCGAACCTGGGTCTACAGTGTGCAAGGCAAATGCCCTACCCCTATGCTATGGCTCCGCCCAGGATTTTTATCATATTAATTTCCTCACAAGATGATGGTATAATTATTTTCCAACAGAGGATAACTACACAACATTTCTTGAGAGAAGAAATTTAATCTCAGCTACTTATAAAAAGTTGAAGAATATCTAAATGTAATCAAAACTAGAATACACGGTTAAGCACAATTGACTGTCCTAGACCAAATGGGTTATGAACTGAATAATTATAAAAAGGAAGAATTTACTTATGATAACATATTCCTGTGATCTAGGCTTAACATCTCAGAATGAAAATATAGATTTTTATAATATAATCGTGATAAGGGCTTTTAAAATTTTCTAAGTATCAATGGTCATAATAAACAATATGGAGATTCTGGGTCGTACTTGCCAAAAAACTACTGCTTTATACTTTTGTTATAGCTCAAACGTGAATAAGTCATTTTTATATGCATTAACCCATTGCAATAGATCAGTGACAACTTTGCCTCAATATTTATGCCTCTGAGGCCTTCCAGTCACTAACCTTTCATGTTTCTTTAAGACAATCATCAAGTGTCTATCCAACAATTTGTTTTCTTGTCTGAAAACCATATCAGTACCTTGCATGGCTGAATGTTAGGCAATCCCCAAATTTTATGTTTATTTTCATTCCTGTTTCCATGTTTGTTTAGTAGGCAATACATTATATAAGTATGATAAATTTATTTGAGCGTTGAAAGTTGATGTTTCTTTCATGTATGATGATGCAAAAGTTTGATCTTTCACCCCATTTTATGACCTGAGCTGGTTCTCCTTCAGATGTCCATACTATTAGGAGATAACAACTGGTCATGAATTAGGGCCATGTAATGCTATCTCAACAGTTTTTGATGAATATTGTTCAAATAACTTCTCCAGTGAAAACTGAAGCTGTTTACTAGAGTATGTGCACACTTTAAAGAGGAAATTATAACTCTGTGAGAGTATACAAGCCCTCAGAGAGGGTTTTGTAAATGTCTTTGTAGATGTAGTCCTAGGCCAAATACCTTTCATGGTTGGTGAAGCAAGGACATAGATTCACTCTATAGCCATTTCATTGTGAAATTCTCTCTGACTTTTGGAATAGCAATCAATGCTGTTGAGAGGGCCATATAAAACATTTACTTTACCTGGTATAGTTAAAATAATACATGTTATTGTATACAATAATCATATATTGTATATGATAAAATTTTACTGGTTAGTTATGTTTCAAAAAATACTAAAAGTATGCAAGTGTTAATATTCTTAAAATTGGTAATGTCCCCCTGTGTGAAAAAAAAAACATATACTACAAATATCAATAGTTATAGTCCCAACTCAAGGTATTATGAATGTTTTATTGGAACAGCTCAATAAAGCTCAGGAACTTTGTAGATAGCAATCATATGGTAATTGCATTATTTCCTAATTTGATGCACAAAAGGAATAAAACAACTTACATATAAAAAGGAATTTTTAGCTTATTATAAGGTGTAAGAGCTATATTATCTTCCCTGCTTTCAGTCGTAGCTAATATGTAATCACTTCTATTACTTTGAGAATTTGCAGAGCGGAACATTCATCCATTATGCTGATATCATGTTAATTGTACCTGGAGATCAGTGAGTGAAAATTAGCATTGTTATCCTAGAAAAAGACATAAAATCATTTGTAATATAATTGCAGATACATCCTACAAATATACATGGCTTTCATATTTGTAATCTAATATGATCTAACTACCTGCGGGGAGATACCTCCATGAAGAGGACTACATCTAAAATTAGTGAGTTCTTGGTATGCCGGGTATGCTGGGTGCCCCCACAAAATCAGGAGCAGAACAGAAATCTCAGTTGGATTTCCACCTGTTGGGGTATGCTGGGTGCCATGACAATCTGGGAGCAGGGCAGGAATCTTAGTGGACCTCTACTTGTTTGAGTATGCTGGATGCCCTTACAAAATCCGGGAGCAGGGTTTGGGATCTCCTTCTGTCCCAGGAGACCGGTGGCTGGCAAATGGGGAAAGATGCTAGAATCTAACAAGATTTCAAAAGGCTTTACTCTTACACTTGTTCTAGTATATAATTCAGTAACAGGAAAACCCCAGATTTTTGGTTCTTAGCTAGGCCCCTGCCACGTGTAGGTTTAGAATCCTAGGCCAAGATGGCGCTACCATGTTCCAAAGCCCAAAAAGAGGAGGCAGAGGGAGAAGAGAAAGAAGAGAGAAAAAGGCAAAAAGGTATGAAAGAATGCTGGCTACAGCTTTTATAACTTTTCAGCCCAGACTGGCCCATATCAACGTAAGACAGTCGGGGTCAATACCCCTCAGGTAACTTCTCCTAAGACCTCACCTAGTCTCACTGAAATGTTAATATTGCCCAGCCAAGGGTTCAGGCCCTTGGTTTTCCACTAGGCCCTATGTAGATGAGGGAAGGGCATGTAGCTGTACCAATGGTTATTCTGCCATCAGGTATATATTTCTCCAAGCCTTCACAAGATTGTCATCTTTACTTCACAATTGTTTTGTATATTAGCCTTTAGTGGACTCATTCCAATTACAGGGCCTCGAAAGAGTCCGGACTTACCCTTCGGCCAGAACTCTACCTAGCAGACCAGCCTATCACAGCCCGGCTCTCACGGCCGCAAGCGGCTGCGTGGTTCATCAATAAATGCTGGATTTAGAGATGACTACAAGAGTTTGCTACCCGCACGGCAGAGCCTGGCAAGCTACCCATGTCGTATTTGATATGCCAGATACCAGTAACAATTATAGACCTCATTCCCATGACCTGATGGAATGGTTTGAGGCTCTTTATGTTCCTGGAGCAAGCAGGTGCCCTTGGGCTCTACTTGCATGAGACAGGTCATATGGAGATGTTACTGGTGCCCACTCGAAGCAAATCGATGATGAATGGGAAGACAGTGATACAGTGATTAGCCTTTAGATTTATTAGAGAGCCACACATGCTTGATTGAGGCAAACAGCATTTCTCTCTGGTCTAATTACTTAGAGACCCAATATGGCCAGAAATATACTGAGAAGATCTAGCTAGTCCCATGATGATTGTGGTAGCATGAGAGAAAATATTTATACTGGCTAACATAGAATACGTGGTAATATATACTGCCCCATAAAGTCACAGATTCAAACTGTTTTCCCTGTCTCTTATCTACAAAGTGGACTGCAGGAGGTAACTCCAGGCAAGATGCAGAGGCACTGGGCAACAGTTTACTGCAACATTGGTGCACCTATTTGGATTATAGATATGGCATAGTTCAAATTTAATCAAGGGCTCTAGCTCTTTTACTATGTGATTAGGGATAACTGCCATATTTACATGGGGTCCAAAAGGAGAGAAACTGTTAACGGTGCTCATTATCTTACCACTCAAAGACCCATTGGAATTACAAAAAAATATCTTTTATGGAGTATGGAAAATCCTAACATATTTTAAATATAGTATCTTAGAGTTTTGATTCAATTACTTTTTTATTTTGTTGCTGCATTTTCCTTTTCTTCTTTTGTATGAAAAAAGTTCATTTCTAAATTTAATTTTTACTGGATCATTGTAAATTGCAGTTACAAAGCAATTCATAACTTAGTTTCAGGCATGCAATGTACTACCACTCACTGAACCAGTGTTACTCCCTTACAGTGTTCCCAGTATTCCTTGTAGCCTACACTCACCTTCTTCTCTGGCAGGAATATTTTTTTCTTTGACTTTGTAGACACTATGGTATATAATACCATTATTCGTAATATATCATACTTTGCGTGAAATACAACGTTATGTCCCCATTCCTTAGTATAAAAATATTTTATGATATTAAAAATTGTAGGTGAATATATAGTACATAGATGCACAAACATTTAACATTGATCCCACATGATAGATGAAATGAGGAAGAGTATGTATGAAAACACAGATTCACTGATTCAATTCAGCTATAATGAGAAACATAGCATATATAAGCATGATCTAACAGTTTCAGTATTCAGAATTGATACTCTCAGTAATATGAGTATGAATTTATCCACAAGAAAATTAATTTAAAGAATGAAAATTTGGTCAATAAATTATGATACTCTTATGCTTAAATTTTACAAAAGAAGCCTATGGATGTTTTTCTGATAGTAAATTTTAAGGATCCAGAAAATTTAATTTTACTATTAATAAAAAAGTTTTCATATAAGTATGTAAAAATACAGCTCTATACAGCTACTATTAATGTCTTTAATTTGCTCATGTCGGTAATAGTGGCAGATGCAAGACAAAATGTAAATGAAAGTTAAACCATTCTGAAAAATACAATTTCAGAAATATAAGGACATTTTTGTCAGTGCCTAAACTTTTCAAGCATTTCTTCTTTCTTAATTGTCTTTAATAAGACATTATATATGTTATTTTTTTCAGAAACAAATGACTTTACTAATCTAACTTCAAACAAATATTAAAAATATACATAGCTTTCAGTCAGAAACAAACCATGTGTCCTGGATAGACTCTAAACCCATTGAAAATATGTAGGATCTTTTGTTTCTTTTCATTATCACTGTCTTCCCATCGCTCATTGATTTGCTCGAATGGGCACCAGTAACATATCCATATGTACTGTTGCAAGCAAGTGTAGCTCAAGGGCATCTGCTTGCTAGAGGGACAGGAAGAGCTTTAAACCATTTTTCAGGTCATGGAATTGAGGTCCATAATTGTTACTAGTTTTTGGCATAAAAAATAAAACATGGGTACCTGGCCATGCTTTGCCATGTAGGTGGTACACTATCAGTAAAAAGCTCTCATCTCGAGCACTTACTGATGAAACTTATAGGGGAAAGATCAGGTTTTCTCTTGGGTGGAGCTCTGAGGAACTATGGAGTCTGAATGTTGAGAATGACTGACCGCATGATGTGTGGGGTTGTTCTGGCTTCCCGCTAGGTTAATGGGATGATGGGTATCAGTTAGAAACTGTCTAGAACTATATACAGTGTATAAATGGGAAAGATCCTGGGAAGTACCTTATCCTAAAATCAGTATTATCTAAGAAAGTCACCGGGCTGCGCGCCAAGGAAACTGTGGGTCTGGTGTAGGCGGGTGTAGAGAGCTACGGGGGGAAGCTGGCATGGAGGTGGAGGAAAGGACAGAGCCCAAATCTCTGCTCCAGTCTGGCCAGCATGGTCCCTCCCACACACGCGGTGAGCAAACGCTTGGAGCAATGTTGGACTTGGCCAGGGGCTGGCTGAGTCCCTTACCGGGAGGTCAGCTCCATGGATTGCTTCCACATGAGGCCGCCAAGCAGCACAGCTGTAGGTCTAGAGTGGTTGAGTCTCTTGTTTTTTTTAAATTACCTTTATTGGTGAATTTCATCCACCAAAAATAAGCTTCCTATATATATCAAATATAGTATAGAAATTTAGCTATGCTATCTTGCATTTCTAATTTTGAGCAAGAAGAATATTTCAAATTTATTTATGCTTGATAATATAAATTACTTGATCACTTGATCACTTGACATCCCGTTATTCATCGATTTGCTCTAGCGGGCACCAGTAATATTTCATTTGACCCTATCACTTGCCAGTGTAGCCCCCAATGACATCTGGTTGCTTCAGGAATACAAAGAGCCTCAAATTGCTCATTCAGGGTCTTGACGAAGAAGTCTGACCATCTTGTAGGTGGGAGGCCACGTTATCTTTTGACATCCCGAGGGATCCAGTCAGTAACAACTCTAGTCCAGTGGTCGTCTCCAAATGACATTACATGTCCAGTCCATCTGATTCTCCATGACTTGGCAACGAGACAGCGTCCCTGACTCTGGAACAGCGGTCAAGGTCAGATTCCTTCTTTCACTTGAGCGAGGCATGATTGTCAGGGCGCTCCGCCGGAGTCCCCGAAAGTGCCAGGGAAGCGAAGTTCCCTTCTACCTCCGAAGCCGGTGAGGAATGGATGAACACTCAGGAATCCGATGCAGTTTTAAAAGGCTTTACTTATCACAGGTTCAGGCATACAAATCAGCAAAAGGAAAAACCGATGCTTAGGATTCCAGGCTAGAACCCCAGCCACGTGTAGGCCAAGATGGCGACCACCACGTGTAAAGGCTTTGGGAAAGTAGAAGAAAAACTTCCAAGCAGGGCGAACCGCTCACAGCGAGCCACAGCCCCCAAGGAAGCGCGGGAGAGTGAAAACCGGCTGGTTTATACTCCTGCAACTCAGACCTTCCTCCCATTGTTATGGAAAGCAGGGAGTGTTAAATGTCCTTAGATAATCCCTCCCTGCACCTCACCTAGGCCCTTTAGTGTGCTAATGCAGTGGCCCTTAAAGGAGTCCTGCAACACATGATATTCCAAGCATAGCTCTTTCGATTCCTCTTTGGGAGACCCGAATACTATTCTCATCCTGCTTTCATAGGGCCCAGGTCTCTGAGGCATATGTTAATGCAGGAAGAATGGTGGAGTCAAAGATGTGCCCAGAGCCGGAGGTTCTTTGTCCTTTTAGCTATTTCTTCGATGTTTTTGAAGGCAGTCCATGTCACTCTCTTCCTCCTGCGCAGCTCAGGTTTTAGGTCATTTATCATGTTGACTTCTCAACCTAGGTGCACATAACTGCTGCATTCAGAGATGCTTGTTCCATTGAGAGTGAATGGGGCCTCCGGAACTAGTTCGTTTTTCATGAACATAGTTTTGTTTAGATTCAGCTGTAGACCTATCTTTCCACATTCTGGCGAAGTCAGCCAGCATTTGTGCCGCTTGGCTTATGTTTGGTGTTATTAGAACGATGTCATCAGCGAAGCAGAGGTGGTGTAGTTGTCTATCTTCATTCTGTCTATCTTCATTCCCATTTTTGCATTCTAATTGTTGAATGAAGTTCTCTAGGGTGGCATTGAAGAGTTTTGGTGAAATGGTATCTCCCTGCTGAACCCCTCTTTTGACTTCGATGATCACTTCTTTGTGGAATGGTGAGATCCTGGTGGTGAATCCACAGTGCAGCCTCATGAAGGATCTTGATGTGTTGGGTTTGAACACCCTGTTTGGCTAGGGTGTTCAAACCCAATACATCAAGGCAAACAGGGCAAACAGGGATAATATAAATACATCAGGGAATTCACAGACTCAGCAGTTAAATATCAGTATAACATTTATAAAAGAAATTAATCAGTTTATATATATATATATTGCTCTCTATATATTCTATTCTCATTTGTATATATATGTACATAAATCATTCTATCAATAGAATAAATCTATATTTGTATATATCTATATATGGCCGATATATAAATATATGCATAGAGAGATAGATGGATAGATAGAAACATAGATAGATAGATAAATGGATGGACTCTCTGATGGATGGATGGATGAACGGATAGACAGACAGATAGACAGACAGATAGACAGACACAAATGCAGACAATAGACTAGATCTACAGAATCATAGAATCATTACAAATTGATTTGGAACAACTAAACGTGCTTGGAACATCATTTCCCCTGTCACTGTGAGAGTTGGTCAATTTGTGCAGATGGACAACTTACAAAAAAAGTAAACAAACAAATCTTGCATTCAGCCACTATGGATCAAATTTTGCCAGAAGAAAATGTATGGATAGAAAGAAATAGTATCCTCATAAATACAGTAAATGAAAATGTAGGAAAAATTTTAAAACCCAAGTGAGTTTTTTTTTAATGTAGACACTGTTTTGTCTAACTTTTAATTACAACATATCAAAACAAGCTCACAAACACTGGTTAAAGCTCTGTACAAGTAATAATTTAAAAAGAAAGTGTTTAGCATTCTGGTTTTATATTTGAAATTCCCACCAATTTATAAAAGTAACAACTGCAGTAAACAAAAAAAGAAATCAGAATTAGAAACTGGTTATTCTTGGGATTAAGTGGAGCATTTTGATTCTATAGAAACTTTTTTGAATCAGAATCAATTTTTTCAATCTTGACTTTAATTTATTAATGAAAAAGTGCACATGAAGCATATGAAAAAATAATATTGAAGAAGCTATAAAATTGATTGTGTAGAGGGAATATGGCAATTTAATAAGTTTAAAAATTAATCCCCATTTAATCTCCACCTTTCTCCCACCAGTTAGCAATCCTAATAAGCATTTTTTCCTTAAATTTCTTGGAAAATGAAACACATACACTAGAATTTTTCATCTATACCTCTTGTGATGTTGTGGATAAATAAGGGGCTAGGAGAGAGAGTAAAGAGAGTATAGAATTTCCAAGTAAACCAGGGCCTATGCAAAGAAAATTGTGATTCTGGAGAAATGGAATTTCACAGCAACAGCAAAGTGTCACTATCTAATCAGAATTAGACTCCATGAGAAAAAATCAATTCCACAAAGGCTTACATTGAACATGCAATTATCATAAACACAGAATTGCTTACACAGACATGTTTTTTCCTTTCTCCTTCATGCATTATTTTAAATATTATTTTAAGTACCTCGGGCACAGATAAATGACATTGTTATTTTTGGTACTGTAAGGATGTTAAATTAGTGGTTAGTGGGAGCAAAGGCTTATAGAAAAGAAATGTGAAAGCGCTTCCAGAATAGAAGAAACAACAAACTCTAAGGCATAGAGACTGAGAACAGAAATGATTATTTGGAAAAGAAATTGAGGCAAAAGTGTGAAATAATGTTCATTAATGATAAATATATACCTAAATTTATAACATACTATATAACTTAATATTTACAAGAACTTTTCAGGTATCATTATCCCCAATTACAGTGAAGAAAATTATATATTGATATATAAAATCAGCATTGTGTGATTTTCAGATAAGATTCCTGACCTTTATAGATTTCTTTTGTGTTAACAATTTACAATATGCACTTTTAAAAATGTGATATGCAAAATAGTTAACTAAATTATAGTTAGCTCTGTTTAACTTCATTCTCTATTTAGTGTCTCTTAAACTGCAATCAAGGTGTCAGTTTTCATTCTTATCAGAGAGACTCAGCAGGGAATCTGGAGTTCACTTACCTGCTCAGAGAAACATTAACACAATTAAATTTACTGCAGCTGTAGTAGCAGTGAGCACTTTTGCTTTTCTGGTGGTCACGAACAACCTAAGATTTTCACTGCTGTTTAAAGATTCCTCAAAGCTTCATGTCAGTTGACTCTCCGATGGTGACCACTTTCTCTGTCAAGATGCTAAATCAAGTTTCTAGAATGGCAACACCAGAAAAATATGAACATAGAAACTATATCATCAGTTGTTCAACTTGGTAATTTTAGGTAAAAATAACAGATATTACCTATATTCAGGTGGAAAGAAGCAATAGAAGAAAAAAACATTAAAGTGAGGATTAGATTATAGACTTCATAATCTAACAATCAGGATTAGCATGATAGGAAAATTTAATGTAGTAAGTTGTCTCAAAAGGAGAATATTCTGAAATACCAAAATAAAAGAAACAGTACTTGAAATCATTCCTTACTCCTTTTCTACTATTGATATATCGCTAATTGGATCATCACTTGAATCACTTGAATCCCGTTATTCATCGATTCGCTCGAGCGGGCGCCAGTAATATTTCCATTGGACCCTATCACGTGCCAATGTAGCCCAATGGCATCTGGTTGATTCAGGAATATGAAGAGCCTCAAACCGTTCCTTCAGGGTCTTTACAAGGAAGTCTGACCATCTTGTAGGTGGGCAGCCACGTGATCTTTTGACATCCCATGGGATCCAGTCCGTAATGGCTCTAGTCCAGCGGTTGTCTCCAAATCGCATTACATGTCCAGCCCATCTGATTTTCGATGCCTTGGCAAACGAGACAGCATCCCTGATTCTGGAATAGTGACGGAAGTCAGAACTCCGGATTCCTTCTCTCACTTGAGTGAGGCGTGATATTCCAAGCAAAGCTCTTTCGATTCCTCTCTGGGAGACCCGAATAGCATTCTCATCCTGCTTTCTTAGGGCACAGGTCTCTGAGGCGTATGTTAATGCAGGGACAATGGTGGAGTCAAAGATATGTGCCCAGAGCCGGAGGTTTTTTGTCCTTTTAGCTATTTCTTCAATGCCTTTGAAGGCATTCCATGCCGCTCTCTTCCTCCTGCGCAGCTCAGGTTTTAGGTCGTTCATCATGTTGATTTCTCGACCTAGGTACACATAACTGCTGCATTCAGAGATGTTTGTTCCATTGAGAGTGAATGGGGCCTCAGGAACTAGTTCATTCTTCATGAACATTGTTTTCTTTAGATTCAGCTGTAGACCTACCCTTTCCACATTCTCGGTCGAAGTCAGCCAGCATTTGTGCCGCTTAGCTAATGTTTGGTGTTATTAGAACAATGTCATCAGCGAAGCGGGAGGTGGTGTAGTTGCCGACCATCTATCTTCTCTCCCATTCCTTCCCATTCTAATTGTTGCATGATGTTCTCGAGGGTGGCACTGAAGAGTTTTGGTGAAATGGTATCACCCTGTTGAACCCCTCTTTTCACATTAATGATCACTTTTTTGTAGAATGGTGAGATCCTGGTGGTGAATCCGTAATACAGCTCACGAAGGATCTTGATGTATTGGGTTTGAACACCCTGTTTGGCTAGGGCTTCGATGACTGCTTCAGTCTCCACAGAATCAAAGGTTTTCTGTAAATCAATGAACGTGAGACAGAGCGGCATATTGTACTCCCTACAAACCTCAATGAGCTTGGTTACTGAGTGGATATGGTTGATTGTGCTGAATCCTTTCCGGAAGCCTGCTTGCTCACATGGTTGTCCTTCATCTAGTGTTCTGCTAATCCTGTTCAGGATGACTCGTGTAAAAAGCTTGTAGATGAGGGACAACAGGCAGATGGGGCGATAGTTGCCGATGTCGTGAATGTCTCCCTTCTTGTACAGTAGAACTGTCCTTCTGGTTTTCCATTGGGAGGGCACCTTGCATTCGGACAGGTAGCATGTGAAGAGCCGAGCTAGTGTATTGATGAGTACCGACGGCAGAATATTCAGGTGTTCGGGTCTGACTTTGTCTGGGCCTGGTGCTGATCCCTTCTTTACCGACAAGTTGGCATGTCAGATTTCAGAAGGGAGAACATTGGGAATGACATATCCATCCTGTGGAATTTGTTATGTGGGCAGGTGGATGTGGCTATCAAAGAGATTTGAGTAGAAGTCCTGGATAATCTTTCCATTACTTTCTGGAAGATGTGATAGATCCATCAGGGCGTCGGAGGGCAGTCATCTTGGTCTTATAGTTGGCGAAGGACAGGCGGGCAGTGCGAATGCTTTTTCCCAGCATCAGCTGCATCTTCCAGTATTTCTGCTCTTCTGTCTTTGAGGTCTTCTTTTATCGCTTCTCTGCACCGTTTAGCAAGCTTGGACATTAGCATTTGGTCTCCTGAGGCTCGGGCCTTGCCACTTTGGCGAATGAGCTCAAGAGTTTCTGAAGACAAGCGTTCCTTTTGTGTCTTTCTCTCTCTCGGCATTCTTCGCAAAATCATGGAGGTGCTGAACCAGTCGGTTGTATTCTTCATCGATGTCGTCAATGATGATATCTTCCCATGTTGCTGCAATGGTGCCAAAGAGTTCCCAGTTGGTGGTCGTTCTGGGAGTTCTCTTCTTAAACTTTGCAGCCTTTTCTCCCCATTGCGGGAAGTAGAATTTCGCACGAAGGAGACGGTGGTCCAATCCTGTTTGGAATTTGGGGACGACAGCTACATTGGTCAGACAAACAGTCGATTGAAGATGATGTGGTCAATTTCATTGTGGAACTGTCTGCCAGGAGATTCCCATATCCAACGTTTCGCTTCAGCCTTCTGAAACTGTGAGTTCCCATGAATGGTCTTGGTGGACATGATGAACTCAGATAGTCTCTAACCCTGTTCGTTCCATTCTAGGCCATGGGTCCCGATGTGCAGTTCTTCAGCTGATCTTCTCTGTCCTATCTTGGCATTAAAATCACCGACTATGATCTTGTAGAAGGTGTGATCTTTTTTGTAGAACTCCTCCAATTCCATGTAGAATTTCTCAATTTCATCTTCTTTGTATGTGGATGTTGGTGTGTAGACAATGAAGATAGAAATTGCTGGCAGTGGGCCACATCTCTTCAAGTGTAATCATCCTATTCGGTTTGTTAGGCATTCAGATGAATCAATGTTGACAGCCATGTTTGTGTTGACAAGGACACCAATGCCACCCGACGCCTCTTTTGTCGCATGTTCCAAGGAAAAATTCTTCTCTGGTGTCAAATACAGCATGATGCGACTGACGCCTCCTCGTCTCAGTCAGACCAATGATGTCGTACTTGATCTTTTGCGCTTGCACCATCAGATCCTCAATATATGCTTCCGATGCCAGCGTACGTGCATTGAAAGTACAGACAGTCATTTTAGTCCTTCTTCCTTTTGGCAGCCTAGGATGGCCATGAAATTTTATCAGGCACTGCTTGTTTGCCTTTCTTACTGCTGCCATATTAAGGGCTCTTTCGGGGTCAGGAAAAATAAACATTTCTGTTACTGGATTTGGCATATCAAACACACATCGGACAGCTTGCCAGGCTCTGCCATGCGGGCACTATATTCTCATTACTTTGTGGGGCTCTCTCAGAGGTGTGGGTAGAATATTTATGGTAATATGGGAGGTATCTCTGCACACTGTGCATGGGAAAGCTGGTTTCTGCTCTGCCAGGTGTACCTGTGTCTTAGGCTCAAACATTCCTGGGCTTGAAATACTCTCCTCTGAAGGGCGGGTCTCTGTGTGGTGGGTCCTTGTATGCTGGGTTTCCGACAAGCCAGGCTGGAGACTGGATTAATCTGCTGGGTGGAGATCTTACCAGCTGCAGAGTGTGGATTGTGAAGATTGCTGCCAGCAAGGTGTGGGGGTTTCTCTGGGCTCCTCTGAGGCTCCATTGTGATGGTGGACTCAGGTCGGAAGTTGCTTCCGTGGTCCATGGAATGCAGGGGGTTCAATGGGGAAAGCTGGTTTCTGCTCTGCCTGGTGTACCTGTGTCTTAGGCTCAAGCATTCCTGGGCTTGAAATACTCTCCTCTGAAGGGTGGGTCTCTGCGTGGTGGGTCCTTGTGGTATTGGATTATACACACACACTATCATCTGGTTATTTTCAAGTTAGGTATCTCAACTTGCTTACGGGATGCTCATTCCTGTGAAATGTAACACCATATCTTGGAATGTTCCACTGATCATAAATAATGATAGTTAAAAAAGAAAGGAAAAAAAAGAAAAGATAATAAAAGAGAAAGAAAGAAAGAAAGAAAGAAAGAAAGAAAGAAAGAAAGAAAAAGAAAGGAAGGAAGAAAGGAAGAAAGGAAGAGAAGGAAGAAAGAGAGAGAGAAAGAGAGAGAGAAGGAAGAGAAGAGAAGAGAAGGAAGAGAGAGAAAGAAGGAAGGAAGGAAGGAAGGAAGGAAGGAAGAGAAGAAAGGAAGAAGGAAGAGAGAAGGAAGGAAGAAGGAAGGAAGGAAGGAAAGGAAGGAAGAAAGGAAGGAAGAAGAGAGGAAGAGAAAGAAAGAAAGAAAGAAAGAAAGAAAGAGAAAGAAAGAAAGAAAGAAAGAAAGAAAGAAAGAAAGAAAGAAAGAAAGAAAGAAAGAAAGAAAGAAAGAAAGAAAGAAAGAAAGAAAGAAAGAAAAGAAAGAAAGAAAGAAAGAAAGAAAGAAAAGAAAGAAAGAAAAGAAAGAAAGAAAGAAAGAAAGAAAAGAAAGAAAGAAAGAAAGAAAGAAAGAAAGAAAGAAAGAGAAAGAGAGAAAGAAAGGCAAGCAGGCATAAGAAAAACTAGCAATTTCCTCTGAGACATTCCTAATTGTTAAGACACATGATTGTTTTGGAATTCAGTGTTACCTAATCTTGTTTACTCTGGGGAAGCCACATTGACTGTGCTCAGGACTTTTCTCCTGATTCTGTGCTTAGGGAATCACTCTTAGTGGTACTGGAGGAGCATATTCAGAGCCAGGTAATAAACCTGGATTTTCTCATGCAAAGCAAGCTGGTGTCTTATGCACTGCTTCAGCATTGATTAAGTTTTCCACAATTTTATAGCTTGCAGATTTGTCTGTGGGCTGAAAAGGAACCTATTGGAAAGGTAAGTTTCAGCCAAAAATGACATATAAAATTTAGCTAGAATAGAACCTTGATTACCTGAGCAAGAGAATGACGTGTTCAATTGTATCAGAGGAAGACAAAACATGAAGTTAGCTATGAAAGCAATTAACTTAATCATAAACCAAGCATGTGGCAACTAGACTTATAACTGCACTCCAGTGATTCACTTACAAGGCCATTATGGGGCGCATTAATCACTCCCTGCCCTACTTGCCCAGAATATACTGCAGATTACTAGTGTTAGCAGCTGTTCTCTGCTTTAAGAGGTAAAAATAAATGTTGTGAAAACAAAGAAAACAAGTAGATACCTTTTTTCATTCTTTTAGTTTTACTGCTAGAAGCAGCACAGTATTTTCTCTAATGAATATACATTTCATGGAGCGTCTGCTAATGTTTACAGATGTTCAGGATTGAAAAAGGAAAGTGCTTCCCAAGTACTAATTAGATTATTTTGGTGTCTGCTCTATAGTGTAACCTTTCAGTGGCAGAATGTATAATGGGACTAATGGAAAAGCATGCTTTAGTAGGGGTAATGACATTGGGTATTTAGAAGCACTTTTTTTTCTTTGGGAGAAATTTTGTGGTGAATTTGCTTATGTAAAAAATAGGACAAGAATCTACAGTTATTTCAAACAAAATACAAGTGCATCGATGAGTATGCAGGAGCTGTTTTTTTAACTATATAAAGGCATCTTTGAGATGATAACTGAAGTTTTAAAATTGATTCCAACTAGATTTAGTCAAAAAATATTTCTGAGTTCTGTATTTTTTCATATACTATATTGTATATAGAGTTTGAAGTGAAGCAAACTTAGTATTTGTTTTCAATGCTAAGATATCATAAATTAGTGGTAATGATAAATGCATAAATAAATGACGATAAAACACAGCAACTTTTAGTGAACTATATGCATAAAATTCAGCATATTAATTCTGCTATGGATGTGCTCAGAAAAGAGCAGTAAGGATGACCAATAGGTGCCTAGACTCAGTGTAATGTAACTTTATGTGGAGACTTTCTCACACTTGCAAGCAATTTTCGGTTAGCAGTGGGCTTTCCAAGACTTCTATTTAAGTAAGTTCAATTCCACACTATGTACATGGATAAAATGAGAGATTCCACCTATTAAGTACTCCAAAACTCTCTCTAAAGCTCTGATGCTAATCACAAACCCAGGTTATATTCTTTATATATGTGCACATAGCAAAGGTTCTTAAGAATCCCTCCTTAGGTTTCTTTCCTTTGCAGGAGTGGCTCATAGAACTCTGAAGCACCTTCATTCATGAGAATATCAATTTATTGCAAATGATATGGAAGGATGCAAAACAATAAGCAAATGGAGAGCCACTTTGGGCATGGGAAAGTGTGGCAAAGATCCCTTACTTTTGATGCCTTGCCATCTTCCCGAACCATTCTGTCCACCCCAAAACTCTTCAATCACTATTCACCTAGGTTTTTATGGGCAAAAATAATTAGCTTATAATTGATAATTAAACTCAATCTCCAGTCTTTCTCCTAATTTGGAGATCAGAGAACAAGAGGTGATGGTTCTAGCCCTCCAGTCACATGGTTGTTTCCTCAAGCAAAGAGTCTTCATCCCTAGGCACTTCTCAAAAGACACCTTATCCCTTTAATAAAATGCACTGAGAATTCCCAACAATTAACAGATTGTAATGGCCTAGGGCATATGAGTCAGTATATATGGATAAAGGAACATATATGTAAATTATATGTTGATCATTTTTTGATAAAATATGTATTTCTTATAAATAAGTATTACAAAATATGTTTATCTTAAAATTACTGTATAATTAAGATGCTTATTAAAATAATGTCATTAATTTTGTATTAGATTTTCCTTCAGTTCCTTTTTAGCTAATCTTCAATTGACATTTTTCACATCTTTTTATGGTACCTTTATTGTGCAGGCAGAAAAGTCTGTTATTCAAAATTGAAGACATGGAAAATCAAAAGGATAACTCTCAACAGCAATAAAAACCACCTCCTTGGCTATCGTAATCTGGGGAATCTTCAAAGATGAAGCACCACTAACAAAACAACTAGAAGAAAGGATAAACATATGGGACTGCATGAAACTAAAAAGTTTCTGCACCTCAAAAAGAAACAATGACCAAGATACAAAACAGTTCACAGAATGGAAAAGAATATTCACCCAATATCCACCTGATAAGAGGTTAATATCCAGGATATATCAGGCACTGGTGGAACTTTACAAGAAGAAAACAGTCAACCCCACCAAAATATGGGGGAGAAGAAATGAACAGAAACTTCAACAAGGAGGGAATTCGAATGGCCAAAAGACATGAAAAAATGCCCATCATCATTGGTCATCAAGAGAGATGTAAATCAAATCAACAATGAGATATCATCTCACACTCTAGAGGCTGTTGCATATCCAGAAGAGCAAGAATGACAAATGCTGGTGTGGATGCGGGGAAAAAAGGGACTCTCATCCATTGTTGGTGGGAATGTCACTAATACAGCCTTTTTGGAAAACAGTATGGACACTTCTCTAAAGACTAGAAATTGAGCTTCCATTTGACCCAGCCATACCACTCCTGGGAATATACCCTGGGAAGCCAAAAACACACAGCAGAAACACCATCCCCACGTTTATGTTTATAGCAGCACTATTCACAATAGCCAGAATCTGGAAACAACCAGAGTGCCTGAGAATTGATTACTGGATAAAGAAACTGTGGTACATCTACACAATGGAATACTATGCAACCGCTAGGAAAATTGAAGTTATGAAATTTGCCTATAAATGGAGAGGATCATGTTGAGTGAAATTAGTCAGAAGGAAAAAGACAGATATGAATGGCTTCATTTATTTGCATAACATAAATATATAGATACATATATGTGTATATATATGCATATTATGATACCCATATCCAAGGTCAGAAAAAACATGGATCAGGAGGTCTTTCCAAAAATGGAATCTACCACACGTGTCTGGGAGTCGGAGGTTGGGTGGGACAGAGAAGGGAACAGTGTGTTAAAAATTGTTGTAAGTGATAATACTAGCCTAGAACTGAGTATTGAATACAGGCAAAAAGATACATGTGATTACCTCTAAATGTATGTATCGCAACCCATAGTGTGTAAGAGAAGGAAGAGAGTAAGAGAGAGAGAGAGAGAGCTCTTCATAGAGGTAGGCTAGGGGAGAGGGGAGGGAATGGGGGACATTGGTGGTGGGAAATGGGCACTGGTGGAGGGATTGTTTCTGAAACGATGTATGACTGAAACCCGGACATAAACATCTATGTAATTGTATATCTCACAGTGGTATAATAAATATTAAAAAAAACGCAAACCTCTCTCCTTCAGATAGTATAATTCTCAGAATTCTTCCTCTGTATACCTATACTAGTTCCTATTGCTGCTATAACAAATTATACCAAATTTAGGAGCTCAGAACCACACAAATGTGTTGTATGATCCTAGATTTCTGAAGTTTAAAATCCCAAGGTATGCCTCATAGACATAATTTGAAACATCAGCCTGCTTTTATCTTTTCTGGAAGCCCCAAATCAAAGGCTACTGGCATTGCCTGCTTTAGCTGGGCCTCTCTGACTTCACTTGCATTTGTACTTTGACAAACAATCTGAACTCTATGTGATGAGCATTAGTTGTCCATGATGGTAATTGACTAAATAAGGAAGAAAGTATTAGCAGCCTTGCCTTCCTTAGTTCCTTTTGATTTTGTTATACTTCACTAAAATTAGCTATTTCAACAGGAATTAATTTCTGCTTCTAGTGAAACTGAGCTAAGACAAAATGTATGGCAGTGTAAATTTCTTTAATGATGGGGAAATACAGAGAGATTAAACAGCATCTTCAAATTTTCATAGCTGGAAGCTGTGAAGCTTACTCTAAGGCCATTATTCTATTAGCATATCACTTGGTTGTTTATTAGTAACACAATAGTAGCTGTAACAAAAGCTTCAGTAGGAATAATAATGATACTATTAATAATTACAATTACTAACAAGCACAAAAATAATTACAATGACAAATACCTAATACCCAGCATTATAACATGCTGTAACTCTTCAAAATGTGCAAAATGCTTTCATATATGTCATTTCATTTGAAGTTTATGGCAAGAATATGAACCTCCCAGATATGTTTTTCAGGAAAAGGAAGTGATACAAATTCTAGTCATTTAAATTATGTGTTTTCAAAGAAATAGAGATATGGGAAAGGACTATATCTTGTTCCATTTTTCATTATTTTAAGAAACAGGTAAAATAGGGTCTGGAGACATAGTCCAGCAGGTAGAGCACTTTCCTTTCATGTACCTGACCAGGTGTCCCCCCACCCGTTATGTATACTTGATCCCCACCAAGAATGATCCCTGAGCACACACCAGGACTAAGCCTGGGACACTGCCAGCTGTGGCGCCAAAACATAACAAAAATAATTGAAATATAAAATGTAAAGTGATTAAATTAAAATGATACTTCTACACTGAAGTTCTACAGTGAGAGATCCAGAACAAGCAATTAGCCCACAGCTCAAGAGTGCCAGTATTCTTTAGAACATGGAACATATTCTCTAGAAGTTTTCCCCCAAACTTCTACCTCCGAATCTCTATCTCTGAGAAAATTTTATAATTCCAGTGTTAAAATCAATAATGCAAAAATAAGTTTTATTCCAATTATATCAGTTTAACATTCGAATCACTAACAACATCGATGAGGAATGCGACCTACTGGTTCAGCACCTCCATGATTGTGTGAGGATAGCCAAGAGTGAGAAAGCCACAGACGACTGTCTTCAGAAACTTTGAGCTCATTCACCAGTGTGGTTTTGTGCGAGCCTTAGGGATCACAAGTTAATCTACGAGCTTGCAAAGCAGTGCAGAGAAGCGATAAAGACCTCAAAGAGAAAAGCAGCATTACTGATCAATGTGACAGAAGCCCAAAAAAAAATCTGCAAAGCCCGCCTGTCCTTCGCCAACTATAAGACCAAGATAACTGCCCTCTAATATCCTGATGGATCTAGCACATCTTCCAGAAAGGCAACGGAGAAGATTATCGATGACTCCCACTCGAATCTCTTCAATGACCATGTCCACCTGCTCACATACCAAATTCAGCAGTATGGGTATGTCATTCCCAATGTTCTCCCTTCCAAAATCCAAAATGCCATTTTGTCAATAAAAAAAGTATATAGCACCCAGTCCAGACAAGGTTAGTCCAGAAAACCTGAAGAATCTGCTACCAGTACTCATCAAAACACTGGTTCGGCTCTTCAATCACTACCTATCTGAATGCAAGGTTCCATCCTAATGGAAAAACAGCAGGACCATTCTGTTGTACAAGAAGGGTGACATCCACGACATCAACAACTATCGCCTCATCTGCCTGTTATCCGCCATCTACAAGTTGTTCACTCAATTCATCCTGAATAGAATCAGCATAACACTAGATGAAGAACAATAATGTGAGCAAGCTGAATTCTAAAAAGGAAAAGTACCGTTGACCATATCCACACAGTGACCAAGCTCATTGAGGTTTCGCGAGAGTTCAAATGCTGCTCTGTCTAAGGTTCATTGATTTAAAGAAGGCCTTTGATTCTGTTGAGACTGAAGCAGTCATTGAAGCCCTAGCTAAACAGGGCATTCAAACTTGATACATCAAGATCCAACATGAGCTGTATTATGGATTCACTACCAGCATCTCACCATACTACAAGGAAGTGATCATCAACGTAAAAGAGGGGCTCAACAGGGAGATACCATTTCTCAGAAACTCTTCAGTGCCACCCTTGAGAACGTCATTTGATGACTGGATTAGGAAGGAATGGGAATGAAGATAAGACAGTCAGCAACTACACCACCTCCGCTTTGCTGGTGACATCAATCTAATAACATCAAATATCTGGCCAACTTCCACCATGAGTGTGGAAAGTTTGGATTTCAGCTGAACATTAAGAAGACAGTGTTTATGAGAAATGAAGAAGTTCCTTACATTCCATTTGCTTTCACCGGAATGAACAACTCCTAATGCAGTAGTTATGTGTACCTAGGTTGAGAACTCATCAAGATGAATGACCTAGCACCTGAGCTACTCAGGAGGAAGAGAACAGTGTGGAATGTCTTCAAGAACATTGAAGTGGTAAAGAAGACAAAGAACTTTCGGCTCCAGGCACAACTTTTCGACTCCACCATTCTTCCTGCACTAACATATGCTTCAGAGACCTGGGACTTACGAAACCAGTGTGAGAAAGCTATTCAGGAAGCCCAAAGAGGAATTGAAAAAGTCATGCTTGAGTATCATGCTTTACTCAAGTGAGAGAAGGAATTCGGAGTTCCAACTTCAATTGAGAATCAAGAATCAGGGATGTTGTCTCATTTGCCAAGATGATGAAAAACAGATGGGCGGGACATGTAATGTGATTTAGTGACTACTGCTGGACTAGAGCTATTACTGACTGGATTCCACAGGATGTCAAAAGAACACTTGGCTGCCACCTACAAGATGGTAGACTTCTTTGCCAAAAACCTGAACAAACGATTTGAGGCTCTTTGTGTTCCTGGAGTGAGCAGATGCCATTTGACTACACTTGCATGTGACAGGGACAAATGGAGACGAGACATTACTAGTGCCCGCTTTAGCAAATTGATGAACAATGGGAAGATAAGTGATAAATGATAAGATCAGTTTAACATCTTATACATTTCATATATTTAATTTCAAAAGGTAGAATTTGTCTCTTCAATTTGTGAAACATTTTTGTTTAAGCTTTCAAGAGCCATAATTAAATCCACATGATCCCAAGATACTTCTCTTATACTAACAATATGAAATAGACTTACCAAATGTATTCGCTGCTTTTGATTTTTTAGAAACAGAGGCAATTATTTTTTTCTGAAAAGCAACCCTGACTTCCAGAAACACTAAGACTCTTTCAAATTTTAACATATATTTTAATCAACTGAGTTCTATAAAAATGTAGAATTTGGGGGCTTATTTTGGGTCACATCTGGTGATGCTCAGAGTTGATTTCTGGATCTGCACTCAGGAATTACTCCTGGCGGTGCTCAGGAGACCATATAGGATGCTGGGGATTGACCTGGGTTGGCCTTGTACAAGACAAATGCTCTCTCTGCTGGAATATCACTCCAGCCAGAAAACACAGATTCTAATTCAATAAAAATCTGGTGGGTTACAGAAATAGTGCAGTAGATAGAGTGTTTTCCTTGCAGAATTTCCTGCACTGTTGGGTTTTAGAGAACTATATGAACAATTTTCATACAAAATTCAGAAGATTAAAAATTTAATGTACAAAAAAGTTAGATGGTTCCAGGACCCTGCCCAGATGTCCAGGTCTCTCTTTTACCCATGAATGACACTGACAGTCCTGTCCCTGATGCTGCGCAGTCCCATAAATTACTCCCTGCCCACTCAGTCTACTTGCCTCCCATGAACAATAGCTAGGTCCTGTCCCTGCATCACTTTCCCTGTCCCTTGTATATCTTTCCAGTCTCTGGCTGTAGTCACATGACCATGGGCAAGATCCCCGTGCTCTGTACTTGTCACTGAACTTCCCGTCTGTACCCCAGCAGTTCCTCTAGTCCTGTCCTGGATTTCCTTAGTCTCTGGCCATGGCTTGTGTGCATAGCTGAGACTCCTATGCTCAGTACCTTTTCACTGCCTAGGCATCTGAGCCCTGCATGTAGAGGAGTTATCCTGAGCATGAGTCCTGCCTGTACCTGCCCCTGCCTGGCTCTGCATGGCCCACCTCTACTGTGCCCTGTGTCTGGGCATGCTACACTGCCTGATCCAGGGAGTGAGGGGCTGGGGGGGGGGAGGGGGACTAATGGTTTTCTTTTATCTGTAGCCAAATCCCAAACTCAGCCATCCCATTCTATGTTCTGATTGACCACCTTTTCCATGGACGAATATTTAAGTGTCCTGGTGCTGTATCCTTAGTTCCCCCTGTGTCACTTGCACATGTGTTATCACCTACAAGGTCCCCTGAACCCTAAGAGGAAGAATTCCTGAGTATAAGCATAATACTTATTCCATAAGTATTATAATAGGAAAAAATCCTAGCCTGACATCAGGGTACTAACTGCCATCACTACTTCTGACAGACCATGTTCAGTGGAATAAACTCCATAGACAATACATCCCTTAACATCCTCAAATTTCCTGAATCTGCTGAAAATATGAACTGTTGACATAATCTGTAATTATCCATTTAAATAGGCAGAGAATTTACTATATGTACATTTTTGTTTAGAATTACTCCATATATAAAAAATATTCTGGGGTCTAGAGAGATAATACATTAGATAGGGCTTTAGCTTATACACGGTCAACCTTGGTTTGAGCCTCAGCACCCCCATATGGTCTCCCAAACCCTGAGCACAGAGCCAGGAGTAAGCCCTGAGCACAACTATATATGGCCCCCCAAACCCCCAAACAGAAAACATAGACATTGTAAGCCATTTTGTTAGAAGCACTTTTTTTTTTTTAGGAACTGGGGAGATGTTTAAAAACCTAAAGTACTTTGCAAAGCTTAGTGCCCACATTCAGTACCCAGGATTGTAGGATCTGCTGAGCAGCTCTGCTTGACCCAAACATTAAACAAAAATTCATTGTACTACTAAGGAATTCAAGTACTACTAAGGAAACAGCAAACCTTTTCTAACCATACGTACACTTAAGTCATGAGTAGTTTATTCCTCTTATTGTAGCTAGCAGAATTACAAGCTCAAAACAGAAATGAATGGGCCTTAATCTGCCAACTTCTGGTTATACCATAAATTGGAGAGTCTGAGAACAGTCTCTATACTTTCTCGCAGTCATTGTACCTCTTAGAAACAGTTCTAAAGACTAACCTTTAACTCCTATATAAACTATTGCTATTTCTGTTCTTTAGATTCTAGAACTCAGAATTTCTCTTAGTCCCCCAAATTTAATATTCCTGAAGTTCAATATTTAAATGTTTGCTTTCCTTTACCTCCACTCTCTCTATATAGATTCCTCCCTGCTAGTCTACCAGCGATGTTTATATGACACATACATGTAATGAAAGGGTGGAATGAGAGAAAGAGAAAGATTTACTTTGCAACTTATCAATGGAGGATGTGAAGTACAAAAAATTCCTTCAACAGAAGGGTTTGGGAAGAATACAGGTGAGATAAGGGACTATAACAATGAACTAATCATTCTGAATAAGAACTGGGGGCTAAAAAGAGGTAAAGTGATTACACAGACACACACACACACACACATGATATCTATCCTTTCAATAACTGTTGCAAACCATAGTGCCAAAAAAAAAAAAATAAAAGTGTCTGCCACAGGGGCAGGCTTCAGGTAAGGAAAGAAACTAGGGAAAATGGTTGAGGGATGTGGACAGTGGTGAATTGACGGGTGCCCGGATATTGGAGGACTAATATTCAATCATCTTTGCAAATTTATTGCTCATGATTATTTGCTAATTTTTAAAAAAGTCAAAAAAATGGGGGTATGCATTTTAATTCACTGATCCAATGTTTATTCACAATACAATATGTCCAAAACAACTGTTATAGACTCTCTAGACATTAAGATATGTAGTTTGTCTCATATCAATAAGCATTGACTATTAGGTGATACAAATTACTCTTGAAATTTATTACTCATTTAGGAGTGTTTTTGCTTTGAATGGTCATTTTTGTATCCTGATAAGAAGAACTTAAATAAAAACATTTAATGAAAATGATTAAGCAATCACTTAATCACTTGACTTCCTGCAGATCATCGATTTACTGGAGCAGGCACCAGTAACACCTCAATATGTCCTGCCACATGCGAGATAGCCCAGGGCATCCGCCCGCTCCAGGAACATAAAGAGCCTCAAACCATTTCATCAAGTCATGGTAATGAGGTCTATAATTGTTACTGGTATTCGCCATATCAAACACGACACGGGTAGATTTCCGGGCTCTGCCATGCTGGTGGAGTATGCTTGAAGTGACCTCAAAATCCGGGCTCTGCCATGCTGGTGGAGTATGCTTGAAGTGACCTCAAAATTGAGCATTTATTGATGAGCGGCCGCGTGAGCCGGACTGTGATCAGCTCTTCTGCTGCGAGGAGAGGGAGTCCAGATGTGGAAAATGGCGGCCCTCATGGTGTGAGGGTTCCTCTGGCTTCTTTCGAGGCTCTGCTGGGGTGGCATACCAGGGCTAGAACCGGCCATCCCTCCCGGGCACTTTGTGATCAGCTGGGCACAGGGAGAACAAGTAGCAGCTCTGCCCCATGTGTGAGAGTCTATGGATCCGCATACCTGGTCTGGGCATGTATAAGACTGGTGCAGGGTGGGTCGGTGATGAGCGGGGCTGTGATCAGCTCTTCTGCTGGGTGGAGCTCTGAGGAGAGGGGAGTCCAAATGTTGAAAATGGCGGCCCTCATGGTATGGGGGTTCCTCTGGCTTCTTGAAAAGCTCTGCTTGGGTGGTGTGCCAGGGATCCAGAGACTCACACATGCGCGGCAGAGCTACTTGCTTTCCCTGTGCCCAGCTGATCAAGAGGTGCCCGGAGGGATGGCGAGTTCTAGCCCTGGCACACCACCCCAGCAGATTAAGCAATAACTTTAAATAGTGGTGGAAAATGATATATACTAATAAAGTTGTTTGAGTACCTATTTTCACTGTAATGAGTGTTTTCTTTTGGGTCATACTCAACTGGCTTCCTACTAGCTCTGCACTTAGGGGTCACTCCTTGCTGTGATGGAAAGACCATATATTTTTTTTAGGTAAGACAGAAAATGGAACAGGGTGCTAATAATTGTCGAGGGTACTAATGCCAACCTAGAACTGAGCATTAAATAGAGGCAAAAGGATACACATGACAACCTTTTAATGTATGTTCTGCAATCCATAGTCTGGAAGGGAAGGAAAAGAGAAAGAGAGAGAAAGGGAAAGAAATAAAGAACCTGCCATGGAGGTGGGCTGGGGGAAGGGGGGAGGGAACCCGGGATGTTGGTGGTGGGAGATGGGCACTGGTGAAGGGACGGGTGCTGGAACACTGCATGACAAAACCCAAACATGAACTTTTTAATTTATATCTTTTTTATTTGTATATCTCACGGTGGTATAATAAAATACTTAAAAAAATAAAAAATAAAATAAAATGGAAGACCATATTGAGTGTCAGGGATCAAACCCAAGTTGACTGCTTGCAAGGCAAATACCTTAGCTACTATGCCATCTATTTTGGCCTCACACGATGACTTCATGTCTCATCATTTGTTAACTTATAATATGAAATTCGAGGACATAATTTTTCTAAACTCAGTTCCTCTTTAATGTCCCACTTGGCAAATTTCCTGAAAGAGCACACTAGTCAATCTTTATGAACTTTTGACCATGCAAGCCCTTCTTTCAAACTCGCATATTAACTCAGTTATTAGTGAATTACAGGCATAGCTTCAACTATCATCTGCATCAGAAAGTGACCAACTCGACCTCGATTCTACATTCATACCTAAATCTGTCTCATTAACAGGCATCTAATTTTGGTATCGCTCTTGTTTTTTATTTGTTAATTTGGCAGGCACACCTGACAGTGTTTAGGGGCTTATTATTCTGTACTCAGGAATCACCCTTGGCAGTGCTTAGGGCTCCTATATGTAACTATTGTTGCCAAACTATGGACATAGGTGCCTTATCCACTATACAATTTCTCTGGCCCCCTCCCCAGGAATATCTAGATGCTTCACAGTCTTTGCAATCAAATGATGCCCCCAAATGAGACTCATCATCTCTGGACACAGGTGGTTGCTTCTCTTTAGTTTCATCCTGGAGAATGATTTCGTCTTATTTATCTGGTCAATGACTCTCTATTTTCTTATTTTTTAATCTGAAACTTTGTGTCTGCTTAATTTGTCAGTACATTGTAGATTTAACACCCAAAATTTCAAAAACTAAAATGCTCTAAACCTAAACTATTTGGCTATCCCTCTTCTGCCACATTTCCTTACAGATTTATTTCAGTAATCATATAAAGATTTTCCTTTGCTGCCAGAGCAACATTTAACATAAAATATGCCAGCCTATCATTTTTAATTAAAAAAGAAGTTACAGGGTCCTAGACAACAATGCTAGGGGATCACTAGGTCTCTACTTTTCACAGAGTCTGGAGACCCCAAAGGTTACAAGCACTACCAGGGAGTTGAGAGTGGAAGAGGAAGTGGTAACATGGATGGAGCTCAGGTTCAGTATATCCTAAGCATATTCAAACCCTCAGCTATGTTCATAGCTCTTCTGGTTAAAATCTTTCCATGATAAAACCTTCATCTCACTTCATCATTCAAAACATAAAACATATTTTTAATCTGGTATGTTTACTACTGTATACCCACTGAATCCTAGGAGAGAGTCCACTTTTGTTTTAATTATAATGCTATAACTTCAATGCTTTTTTCTTGCTAACTTTCACCTTATGTTCATCAAGAATATGCAGTTTGGGGAACCTTAAAATGTGACATAAAATCAAACACCAGTCTTTATTATGTCTGAATACTCTTCAAAGATTATCGACTAATTCTGTGATTCACTCAGTATTTCATGACTCTTTAAATTCTTCTTTATAATAAAGATGTACTTAACCAACCACTTTTTTTTAGAATTTGATTTTAGGATCAAATTATTTAGGCCAACATATATTTATTAATCAATCCTTAAAAATTCATATATTTATAGCATTAAAGTTTACTGTGATAGCTATTGTATTGCAATAATGCATTATTGATTTTTAATACAATGCAATAAAATACACCACAATTATTAAATTTCATCAGTATTCTTATTTTTAAAAAAAGAATGTTTCCTAATTTTGTATTTACAGTGTTCAAAACACCAAAATGAGATATAACTTTAAGCTATAAATTCATTTTACTTTCTATTTGAATTGAAATATTGAAAAATGCATATCCTGTGATTTATTTTTTTTTGTCTCAAAAGTAAAAATATTTGAAGAGTAATATTTTAAAACAGTATTATTTCTGAAAAGTGACTGACAATGTAAGTTAAAGATAACATAGTCGATTGACTTTATTATTTTTCATATTTCCCTATAATTCACATATAGTTCTACTCCAATCATAAAAATTATTTGACCTGTGAATCTCTTGAATTTATATTTCTTTTTAAATATATGCTGTAAATGTCTAACAAGTTAAATCTTACATACTTTAAATATAGATATGGATAATAAACTGTATTGTTATAGTATTAGAATTTTTTTTCTAGTTGTTAGAAAATTGTTTCCAAAAACATAGTCTTAACTCTTTGTGAAAGGTGTAACATGTGTCAACCCACCTGCTTTATATCACTGTCACTGTCACTGTCTTCCCGTTCATCGATTTGCTTGAGAAGGCACTAGTAACATCTCCATATGTACTGTCGCAAGCAAGTGTAGCCCAAAGGCATCTGCTTGCTCCAGGGACAGAAAGAGCCTCAAAATATTCTTCAGGTCATGGAATTGAGGTCCATAATTGTTACTGGTTTTTGACATATCAAATAAAACATGGGTAGCTTGCCAGGCTCTGCTGTGTAGGTGTGTACTCTCAGTAGAAGGCTCTCATCTAGAGCGTTTACTGATGAAACTTAAAGGGGAAAGATCAGGTTTTCCTTGGGTGAAGCTCTGAGGAGCTGTGGAGTCTGGATATTGATGTGTGGGTTGCTCTGACTTCTTGCTAGCTGATACAAATATTTTCTCTCATGCTACCATGATATTCATGGGACTGGAGAGATCTTATCAGTATATTTATCTAACTACGCTGGATCCCTGAATATAATACAGCCATAATTAAATCAGAGAGAAATGCTGTTTTTCTTCTGAAAAGTGAGAATGGCTCTCTGTAAATTCTAAAGACTACAACTCAAAACAACCCTAAGGATTAAGGATATCTTGGGGCTTGGAGAAATATATACCTGGCTATAGACTATCTATGGTACAGATACATGCCATTTGTATTAATTCTGAGACACAGTTCATCTCAGATGCCCTTCCCCCATTCTGTATAGAGCCTGCAGGTAAACTACAAAGGCAGACCTCAGCTGGGGCAATATTAACATTTCAATGGGACAAGGTGAGGTCCTGGGAGAAGCAAACCTGAAAAGAATTGGCCTTGACCTCAATCCATTAATGTGGACCTGGTCAGGGCTGTAGGATATCCCAAATATAAAATGCTGCATCACTTTTTACAATACAGAAATATTGTAAAACAGAAAAAGGTCACTGTACTAGAGAAGTCAATGCAGGAGTTTAGTGCAAATTTTTATCTATAAAACTTTAATCATGATAGGGCATGTTTACTATTATATGACTCTACTTTAGAAGATAATTGTGAATGTGGTACATATGGAATTTAGGAATCTTGATAAGAAACAAAGTGTAGGAGTTGGGAGATAGTAAAGTGTTAAGACACTCACTTTGCACACAGCAGACCTGGGTATGATCCCTGCAGACCTTATGGTCCCTCAAACTCTGCTGGAAGTGATTCCTAAATGCAGAGCCGGGAGTAACCTCTGAGCCCCAATAGGTTAGTCTCAAAAAACATTCCACAACATCTTTACACATTAATCTATCATTGGGCATTTGAGTTGCTCCATATTGTGACTATGTAGTAAAAACTATGAGAGCTATAATGAACATCTATCTCTTAATTATGCTTTTTTATTGGGGGATATATGCCAAGAGGTGGGATGTTGTCATGGGAGATTATTCTTAATATTTTAAGAAATATTCATAGTTTTGTTCTCACTGAAGCATAAAGGGGCTGAACTGAACCAGATAATGTTCCCCTAATATGTGAATGACAATTCCTTTTTCATCACCCCTCACTAACAACGGATGTTTCCATTATTTATGATCTTACCATTTTCACTGATGTGAGATGATATATCATTGTTTTGATTTCTATTCTCATAATGACTGATGACAAACATTTTCCACATGCCTATTGGCCATCCTTATGTCTTCTTTGGAGCAATGCCTGTTCATCTCCATTTATTGGATAAGGAATTATTTTTTCTGGAATAGCTTTGTATAGTTTGGATACTGCCTATTTATCTGATGTATTGTGTGCAAATATTGTCCCATTCAATAAGGCAATTTTAAAAATAGTTGCCAACTGAAAACTCCTCTCACAGATTAATGGGTAAAGAAGTTGTGGTATATTATGCAATTGAAAAAAAGATGATATAGTGCATTTTGATCCAGAATGAATATCAGATTCAAATTGAAATAGAGGGTATCATGTTAACAAATTAAGTCAGAATAAGAGCAAATGAAAGATAACCTAATTCAGGCTGAGCGATAGTCCAGTGGGTAGGGCTTTTTGTCTTGCATGCAGCTGGCCCATACTGGCCTGGGTTTGATCTGAGGCATCCCATATGGTCCCCTGAGCATTGCCAGGAGTAATTCCTGAGTGCAGAGCCAGGAGAAACCCCAGAGCATCGCCGGGTGTCACCCAACAATGCAAAAAAAAAAAGAAAGAAAGATAAACTCATTAATTTGTGAAATGTGGAGAGACAAAATAAGGGGAATAAACTATATAAAAGATTACAAACCTTTAGCCTTGAATTACAATATGTGGTAACAAATGTTAGGAGAGTAAAGAGGGTGTTTGAAAATTAAACTGAAGTGACAAAAGCAGTGGTGGAAAGTCACACAAAGGAGCACTTTGATGATGCTGGTGTGTGTAGCAGGACACCTAAAAGCCTAGGCCTCTGCATCTGCCCTGGATTGCCTCCTGCAGGTCACTTCATAGATAGGGGGATAGTCTGAATGTGGCAGTCTTATCTGACCATGTATTCTGTACTGGCTGGTATAAATATTCTCTCATGCTACCACAAGCATCGTGGGACTAGCTAGATTTTACCAGCATATTTGCCTGGCCACGTTGGATCTCTAAGTAATTAGAACAGAGAGAAATGCTGTTTGCCTCCAAGCAAGCAAGTATGGCTCCCTGATAACTCAAAGGCAATTAAAATACAAAACTACCGTGAAGTAGGCAAGACTCTTGTGAAGGCTTGGAGAAATATTTAACTGCCATTAGTATTAGTCTTTGGTACAGAGACATGCCATCTCAGAAACCCCCTTCTCTACCCTATAAAGGCAATTCCAGGCAGATCTTGGTTTAAGATATTAGGTGAGGTGCTGGGAGAAATTACCTGAGGGCATTTGATCCTTCCTGCCAGGGGAAGTTACATTAGCTTATAGCTTCTCCCAGCTCTGCTAGGAGGCTTTTAATTAGCTCTGGGTCCTTGTAAACAACCAGATGATCTCCTGAAGTTGTTACATTCTATGGAGCTGTTTTCCTGTTTTCATCTCTAGATAGCCCAGCCCAGAATGGGCTGGGCTGGGGAGTTTGGGCAGATTTCTAGCTATAAAATAAGCTGTAAGAAGAAAGAATCTCTCTCTTTTTTTCCCCTTTTTTGCCATTTCGGCTTCCCTTGGTGTTTTGCTTCTCCATCCTCTCCATTCTCTGTTGGGCCTCAACACGTGGTGGCAGCCATCTTGGCCTACACCTGGCTGGGGCCTAGCTGGGAACCCAGAGTCTGGAGGTTTTCCCTGCTCTTGGATTGTATATTGGAACCTGTGATAGTAAAGCCCTTTTTAAAACTGCATCGATTCCTGAGTCTTCATCCATTCCCGCAGCTACGGAGGTAGAAGGGAACTCGCTTCCCAGCACTGTCGGGGACCCCGGCGGCGCTCCTGACAAGTGTGCAGTAATTTTGTACAGTTAAATGTTAAAACTATTGAAACCATATTACCTAAACTATGCAATATTTTAATTGATACTGTAAATCAAAGAAATCATATTAAAATCCCCATAAGAACATTATTAATGATTCCTATGTCTATACTTATCTAATTTCTTATTCTACTTTTTTATAGTAGGAGGAATGGAGAAAGAAGGGGAAAAAGAGATGAAAAAAAGAATAAAGGAGAATAAAGCTATTAAGATAATTTGAGGAAATTAATCCCCATATCATGTTTCAAATATAATTTCATTTATGATATACAGATTGAATTATAGATTAAAGAAAATAAATAATAAAGAAACCTTTGATGTCTATCTATTCAAAAGCTATCTTATAATTGACACTGAGAGACATGTTCCCTGTGTTATTTTATCATACTTGCAATCTTCTAGAACAATTGATAATATTTGAAGAACTGGACATGGAGGTCTGGGGATGACAAAGAAATTCTAAACTGCATCTGTTGTAGATGTTTCAGGTTAAGGACAAGAAATCAAATGAGGATAGAATTGGAAGAATTGATTAAAGGTGATTTATTTATATGCCAATCTAATTTGTAAGAGTTAAAATGTTTTGTAAAAAATTTAACTATATCTAGAAAAGTGTATTTTACTATGTAAGCATAATTTTTAATCCATTGATCCTAAAATAATTAATGTTCCTTGGTTACTGTGCTTTCCTTTAATTTATATACATTTATATATAATTATATATATGTTATATATAATTATATATATTATATATACATTTTTAACTTTTTTTGCTTTTGGGTCACACCTGGCAGTGCTCAGGGGTTACTCCTGTCTCTGCACTAAGGAATTACTCCTAGCAGTGCTTGTGAGGACTGTATGGGATGCCAGGGATGGAACACCAGTTGGCCATGTGCAAGGCAAATTCCCTACCAGCTGTACTATCACTCCAGACTCATTTCTTATATGTTTTCCATAAAACAGTCTAGTAAATATTTTTGAAATATTTTAAAACACACGGTTTACTTGTTATTATACAGTTGTTTCAAGCATTTAGTGTTCCAACATCACCTGTGTGACCTTCACTCCACCAATAGCCCCAGTTTCTCATCCAAACTCAAACTGCCCCCTTAGGCACATAATATATTTAATTTATACACTATTCCAACAAAACTTTAAGAAATAGTAAATAGAATAATATTTAAGTCAGTAAAACCCAATTTGTGACTTTACCCTATGTAGATAAGAATCATTTAATCACTTGTATCACTTGTCTTCCCATTGTTCATCAATTTGCTCAAGTGGCACCAGTAACATCTCTATACATCCTGTGGCTTTCTAGTGTAGCTCAAGTGCATCTGCTTGCTCCAGGAACACGTAGAGCCTCAGACCATTCCTTCAGGTTATGGGAATGAGGTATATAATTATTACTGATTTTTGGCATATCAAACATGACACGGGAGCTTGCCAGACTCTGCCATGTGGGTGGTATACTCTCAGTAGTAGGCTCTCATCTCGTAGATTTACTGGTGAACCGCAACAGGGAGACATAGTTTTTCTCTTGGGTGGAGCTCTAACAAACTGTGGAGTCCGGATGTTGAAAATGTTAGCCCTCATGGTGTGGGGCTTCCTCTGGCTTCTTGCAAGAATATAATACAATATAATAAAATGCCTATTCTCAGACCCAAAGTGATAGCATAACAGGTAGGGCATTTGCTTTGCATGTGGCCCACGTAGGCTCAATTTGCAGCATTCCATATAATCCCTGAGTAATGCAAAGAGTAATTCCAGAGTGCAGAGCTAGGAGTAACCCCTTAGCATTGCCAGGTGTGACCCAAAAAACAAATAATAAAAATAACAATAATGATAATATTAATAATAAAATAATGCATATTCTCAAATGTGTGTTTTCTGGAATCTAAAATATATTACATTTAAACTTAATTTTATACCTGGATCTCATTATGGTAATAATCATGTCTCACCTTTCTAGGATAAAATTTTTAAACCAATTCTAAATTAGAATGTTTTTACATGGAATAGTTAAAGCCTATATATGCAAATCTCTCCTATACTATATAGAAACTGTAGTTTCCAAAGTATTTTATGATGAATTGTTACAACTATTCAATATTCCAACACCAAACCTATGACTGAACAATGTCCAATATTCCAACACCAATTGGCAGCTGTGCAACATCTCAATCTGGACAACATTAATAACCAGTAGTAGTGTACCAGGTTGGATGGTATACAATATAGAAGGCAACCAATCTCCATTAGCAAAACATAAATCAGAAGACTTAACATTAACACAATCTTAATAGTCTCTCATACAAGGGCTTAATGCCTCCACGATAAGATACAGCAATTTGCAGTAATTTTCTACTAAGGAAATATTTTTTGATGATTCTGTTAGTGAAATTATTGATAACAATAAATATAAATAAATTATTGAGGTCTCTTATGAGGACTGGCTTAAGGAATGGTTGGGACAATTGGAGACAATGGTGGAGGGAAGGGTTATTGGTATAGGGTTTACTTTTACCCAAACAAATATCAAATATTATTTTTTCAAAACACATTTGAGCCAATTTGAACTGAATATGACTGGCTTTTATTCAAAGCTTCTTTACTTCTACTGTAGTGATTATTTGGGAAATTATTATACTTTCTTTTAAAAATAAACATGCTTGATAATTATACAAATTTGCAATTTTCTAAGGAGTACGTCTACATGATTTCACTTCTTGTATATCTGTGCTCATTTAACAACATAGGCTTTTATTTCCCCTTTACAAAAAATTAGAACAAAGATTGTAGATAGATTAGATGAAGATAAATTGTTAAGGGACAAATTAAATTTTTATATTATAATTAGTGACAATTAGACAATAGCATTTGTATTTTGTGGATGCCCAAAAAGTGAGATTAAGTGCCAATTCTTTTTCATTTTTTAAGGGTTCTCTTCAATCTGTACTCAGAGTGCTGGGGGCAACTCCTAGAGATAGGAAGAAGACAATATGAACATGATAATAGGATGGTCAGATCAGTTGAAGTGGTTCTGTGTGGTTTTGCAGTGGTGGGGCTCCTCCAAGTCATTTGCAGTGGTACTTGAGGACCACCAGGGTTATATCAGGTGGTGCTAGGGGATGAAAAGCAGTACCAATGTTGCCACCCACAACCTTAACTCACTTGTTTAAGCTATCTTGCAGGGCTAAGGGATAGTTTTTATAAATGATTATTTGATCTTGTTTAAGCAACTAAACTTAGTGTGTCTGGTTATATTGATTCTAATAGAGATAATAGCTACTCACAGAAAGAGTGTGAACATAGAAATATTATTTAAAGAAAACTGTATGCACCTACTAATATTACATGATCAATATTTTGTAGTTCGTATCATTATTATCATCTTTCCATTTGACATTATGGTAAATGTATAGTAGTCCGAGACTCACAGACATGGAGCAGAGCTGCCACTGGCTCTCCCTGTGCCCAGCTACTCACGAGGCGCCCAGAAGGGATGGCGGGTTCTAGCCCTGGCCCGCCAACCCAGCAGAGCCTTGCAACAAGTCAGACAACCCCCCACTCCATGATGGCCTCCATTTTCCACATAGGGACTTCTCTCTCATCAGAACTCCACCCAGCAGACCAGCCTATCACAGCCCGGCTCGTGCGGCTGCAAGCGGGTGCGCGGGTTCATCAATAAGTGCTGGACTTAGAGATGACTCAAGGTATGCTACCTACGGCAGAGCCTGGCAAGCTACCTGTGTTGTATTTGATATGCCAAATACCAGTCAATTATAGACCTCATTCCGGAATGGATTGAGGCTCTTTATGTTCCTGGAGCAAGCAGATGCTCTTGGGCTCTACTAGCATGAGACAGGACATATGGAGATGTTACTGGGGCCCGCTCGAGCAAATCGATGATGAATGGGAAGACAGTGACAGTGATACAGTGATAGTAGTACACCATTTATTTATTTAGTTTGCAATTGAAAACATGAATATAAGGGTTCTCATTATGAACCTTTGTTCTATCAGAAGTAGAGTTTAGTCAGAGAAACCTAGTGGAAACCTATTAATTTTGTAAATTTCATAGCAGAACAATCTGTTTTACAAAAATATTCAATTTCAAATTATACCTGATTTTTATGAAGAAATTCTCAGTTTTATTTAAAAAGACATATGAATGACAGCACCCCCATGTGAACTCATTGACCCAGCTTGACAGATTACAAAACTATCCGAGTAATCTCAGAAAAAATGAAAGTTGCTAAAATTCACAGGTTCATTGGTCTACAACTGAAAATCATGGTGTACCCTGAGAAGGGACGGAGTCAGGCTGAGTTTCCACTCTGCTAAAGCTCCTACAACCATGCCCACATCCCATACCTGCCACAGTGCCAGTGGTCCAATGTCACTGCTTCATGACTAATCTCTTCAGAAATTGCAAACCAATGAAAATCCAGGCATATTGGTTTTTGGACTAAAAACTCTGGGGTCCTCTTGGAGTGGGTGTAGGCAAGTGCCCATACTGCTGGGAACTCCAATAGCTATATCCACATCCCACAGCCACAGCCATGTAAACTCATCAACTCAGTTCTACAATGCCTCAAGTTCCTGGAGGAGTCCTCAACATCCTCCAATTTCACAATACTGACAACTCAGCAACAGCACATCAAATTAGATGGTGATGTAAACCGGAAGCCAACTAAAGTCAAAACAATAACAAAATTAGCAACAAACAGCTCAATAAACTCTCAATGACTTATTTACCCCATTGTGAGATATAACAATTTTAAACAATTTCTTTAACTGAAATGTGTTTATATAATTCAAGAAGTCTTTCAGTTGTGATATGCAATACATAATAAATTGTTTTTGCGTCTCCTAAGGTGACAGATTTGGGGGGTAGGTGGGAAAGTGGTGATGGAGGGACAGTGGTGGGATTGGTGTTGGAATATTGAAGCCCTGGAGCTTTAACAAGGAATAGCCAAATATAAAATCTCTCATAAAGAAAGAATTCAGAGATTACATGGTGAAGATGTTCAATGAGCCCCAAAACAGCTTAACAGCTAGTAAAACACAGGAGGACACTAAACAGTGGAAAGGACAGCCAATAAAACACAGGAGATAAGAGCAGAAATAAGAAAACTTTACAAATGGAAGTGTCCTTAATATTCAGTCAAAATATTCAGTCGAATAAATAAAAAAAACTCAATGGATTCCCTCAACAGTAAGATGACAACAGCTGAAAATAGAATCAGTGAGCAGGAAGATGAGCTGCAGAAAGCATTCAGGCAACAACATTTGATAGAAAAAGACCTCAAAATACCCCAAGGGTGGGCAAAAGAACACTGGTATGTGATAAACTGAAGAAGAATGAAATAAGAATCATCAGAGTTCCAGAGGGACAGGAAGGCAACATGAATGAGATAATAACAGTTAAAGACATCATAGCTGAAAAGTTCCAGGCATCCAAATTCAAGCAGCATGAAGAGTACCAGCTAAAAGAGATCCCGATAAAGAAGACCCCCAATGCAGATCCTAATCAGACATTGAATGTTTTAGATAGTGATACAATACTGGAATCAGAAAATCAAAGAGGAAAATTATAACTTAAGGAGATTTTCTTAGATTTACAGAGGACATATTATATGAAACTCTTCAGGCCCATGAAGAGACAATGGTGTGATATAATTTTAAAGAACTTGATTAAATGTTTGAACCAGCCATACCACTCCTGGGGATATACCCTGGGAAGCCAAAAACACACAGCAGAATAATGCATACAGTGGTTTGTGGTACATTACTTTGATGATAGATTTGACAAAAGTTCATTTGACTCAGATTTTGTGGAGAATTTCTCTAAATCTACTGATATGATAATATGGTTTTATTTTTTATTTTATTTATATGATATATTATGTGAATTGACTTTCAAATGTTAAATCATACTTGTCTCCCCAGGATGAATCCTACTTGGTTATGGTGTATGATCTTTCTGATGGGTTTTTTGGATTCTATTTGCTAATGTTTTGTTGAAGACATTTGCAACTGTGTTCACCAGGGTTATTGGTCGTAATTTTCTTATTTTGAAGTCTCTATCTGATTTGGGTATCATGTTGATATGCAACTCAGAGAAACAGTTTGGGAGTGTTTATATTTATACAATTACTTGGAAAAGCTTGAGAAGTACTAGCACTAGGTCCTCTTTAAAGGTTTGGAAGAATTCACATCTGGAATTGGCTTTTATGTTTAGGATGATTTTTTGATTACCTTTTTGATTTCCTCAATATTGATAGGCTTATTTAAAAAAAGTAAAACCAATTTTATTATGGAGATTGTTTAGGAAGGGAAAAAAGAGAGAAAGTGAAAGTGAGGTCTCGAGAGGGGGAGATGTGGGCAACACATGTGCTTGGGCATCACATATGCTCGATCACTTGGATTCAAGCAGCATATGAGCTCAGACACAAATGCACTCATAGTGATAGGCTTGTTCAGGTATTCCAGGCTTGCTTGGTTCAGCCATGGGACATTATGGAGTTGAGGAATTTGTTCTTTTCCTCTAGATTCTCTTGTTTAATGGCATACAGTCTCTCAAAGTAACTTCTTATGGTATTTTGAATTTCTGTGGTTTCTGCTGTGAATCCCCTTTTTATTTCTAATTCTATTTATTTTTTTTTTTTTAAGTATTTTATTATACCACCGTGAGATATACAAATAAAAAGATATACAATTAAAAAGTTCATGTTTGGGTTTTGGTCATACAGTGTTTCAGCACCCGTCCCCCACCAGTGCCCATCTCCATACAAATAAAAAGATATACAATTAAAAAAGTTCATGTTTGGGTTTCTCTCTCTCTCCCTACTTTGTCAGTCTTGCAGACAACTTGTCTATCTTGTTTATTTATTCAAAGAAACATCTCTTGGTTTCATTGATCTTTTTGGACTGTCCTTTTGGAATTGCAGCTCATTGATTTCTGCTCTAAGATCTATTATTCCCTTTCTCCTGTTTATGTGAGGCTTTATCAGTTGGCCATTTTCTGAGAGCTTAGTCTGTGAAGTGAAAGCATTTATGTGAGTACACCCATCCTATTGAAGGCTTGCAGAGCTATAAACATTCTTCAAACACTGCTTTTGATGTATCCCACTAGTTCTGGTAGCTTGAGTCCTCATTATAATTTCTTTCCAAGAATCTTTTTATTATTAATTGATGTTTTTCTATGTCCCACTGGTTGTTCAACAGTGAGCTGTTGAGTTTTAAGGTGTTTGATTTGATTCTCCATTTCTGTGTGATTATCTTCTATGTTCAATGCATCATGGTCTGGAAATGATAGTTGATACAATTTCTATCTTCTTGATTTACTAAGGTATGTTTTGTGGTTCAGCATGTGGTCTATCTTGGAGAATGTTCCTTGTGAACTGAGGAAAAATGTCTATTTGGCTTTTGAGGATGAAAATATGTATTTGTTCATCCCAAGCAAATATATATGTAAATGTTTGTACATATATACATATATATTTATCCCCATATATGTATATACAAATATATATGTACATATATATACATATATATTTATCCCCATATATATAAAGTTATATACATTGTCTCTTTGGGTTTTGTGGATGAAGATATATATATAATATATATACATATATATATCTTCATGCATATGTATATCTTGATATCTATTATATTTGCCACCCCTCAAGGTGTTTCAGGTATGACTGTGGTGCCCAGCTGCATTGGCAGGTGGAAGACAGGAGACAGACTTGTCTATAACCACAGGGCTCAGTCATGTGGGCCCTGGATGGTTGATGGTCTGACATAGAAAAAGACTGGGATGAACCCAGATCCATGACAGAGCCTGTCAAGCTACCTGAGGTGGATATGCCAACAACAGTAACAATAATGGACCTCATTCCCGATGAATGGGAATGTTACAGGTGCCCACTTGAGCAAATTGATGAACAGAAAGACAAGTGACAAGTGATCTATTATATATCCGGTCTCAATATCTATCTATCTATCTATCTATCTATCTATCTATCTATCTATCTATCTATCTATCTATCTATCTATCTATCTATCTATCTATCTATCTATCTATCTATCTATCTATCTATCTATCTATCTATCTATCTATCTATCTATCTATCTATCTATCTATCTATCTATCTATCTATCTATCTATCTATCTTTCTCTATCTCTATCTATCTATCATCTATCTATTTATTCTTTCTGTCTAATCTGTCTATCTATCTATCCATCTATCTATCATCTATATACTATCACTCTCTATTCCACTTCTACCTCAGGGACAGTATTTCTGCAGTGAGTTTCAGTATTGTTGTTCTGTCAAGAGGTATCTAAGCAGTATTAAAGTCTCCAACTACAATTGTGTTCTTATCAATATTTTCCTTGAAATCTGTTAGCAGTTCTTTAAGCATTTTAATGCCCTCTCATTGGGTGCATGTATGTTTAGGAGTGTATTTTTTCCTAATATACATACCCCTTTATTGTTACTGTCCCTTATAATCTTTTAAGATGAAATCTATGTTGTTGGATACCAGTATGGACACCCTGGCCTTTTATGTGGAATTCTTTTGTGACTAATTGTTTTCTAGCCTAAACTTTGAGTCTGTGTTTGCTCTGAATGTTCAAATGCATTTTTTTGTAGGTAGCAGAATGTTGGATTCAGTTCTTAATCCATTTTGACACTTTGAGTCTCTTAACTGGTATGCTTAGACCATAGACAATCACTTCACTTGTATCACTTGTCTTCCCATTGTTCATTGATTTGCCCGAGTAGGCACCATAACATCTCCATTCATCCTATCACATGCTAGTGTAGCTCAAGGGCGTCTGCTCGCTTCAGAAACATAAAGCATCTCAAACCATTCCATCAGGTCATGAGAATGAGGTCTATAGTTGTTACTAGTATTTGTCATATCAAATCCAACACAGGTAGCTTTCCAGACCCTGCCATGCAAGCGGGATACTCTTGTAATCACCTCTAATCTTGTGCATTTATTGAGGAACAGGGAAAGATTGTCTTTTCTGCTGTGTGGAGCTCTGATGAGATGTGGAGTCTGGATGTTGAAAGTGGCAGCCTTCATTGAGAGGCATTATTGTTGTGGGATGTTATGCCATCTTTCTGTGAAGTATATTGTGCTTTTGGGGTTGATTTTGTCTTACAGTCACTCCTTCAGACCTCCTTTTAAAGTTGGTTTTGGGTCTATGTTGTTTATCCATGAAATTCCTGTATTTTTCCTTCAAGTCTGAATGTGAGTCTAGCTGGGAAAAGAATTTTTTGGTGAGGCCTCATTTTATTATTTTTTTCACTACATCCACACCACTGGTTGGACTCAGAGGGTTTCATCTGATAAGTCTGTTATAAATCTAAGAGAAGCTCATTTGTATGAAATTTCTTCCTTTAATCTTGCCACTTGCAGTATTGTGTCTCTATGGCATTCATTACTATGATTAGGATATGTCTTAATGCCTTTTTATTATCTATTTATATGATACCCTTTGGACTACTTGGATTTGTATGTTTGCATCCCTCAGCTCTTGGAACTTTTCATTAATAGTGTTTTAACTATTCATACCTCATTAGGGTTGCCATCTATTCCTCTGGGACTCGAATATTCTTATGTTGTTTTCTTGAATTCTTCTCTAATCTCTTGCCTGCTGATGAACTATTTTGAGTTCTTTCTTCATCTTTTGTAGTTGCTTGAGTGATTTCTGAAGTTCTTTTCAAGCTCACTGATTCTGTCTTCGGTTGCTGTTATCTAACTTTTGAGGACACCCAATGAGTTTTTCCTTTCATCTACTGAGGTTGTTTATTGATGACTCTCTGTAGTTTTTTCTATTTCTGCTCTCATTTCCTCCTGTATTTTCTTTCATATCCTCCTGTATTATATTGGATGTCCATTCCACTGTTCCTTTGAGCTCATTAAAAGGGCCTCACTATTTCATTCCTGAATTCTGTATCAGAGAAATTATATATGTGGGTATTCCTTTTGAGGTTTCAGAGTTCTTCACCCACTTCTTGTGTTGGGGATCTGCCTTGGTTCCCCATGATGCCAAGGCAGTCTGGGGTGGATCCATCTAGAGCTTTCTGTTTCCCCCTCTCACTGCCAGATAATAGATGGTGGTCTCTTCTTTCCCCTTCAAGGATATTACCTTTCCTGTTTGGTGTTTATATATGACTGTGTGGGATCTGTAGAGCTGATTCAGAGGATGTAATATTAGTCCTGAATTTACTGTTAATTTAGATTGTGATGATACTGATTATTGTGTTCATTGTTATTTTTTTAGTTTGGGGAGTTTTTTGAATGGATTGTTGGCCTAATGTTATTGGAATAGCTAAGCTCCCCTTTTGAGAGTCTGTAATAAGAGGCCCAGGTATTGGTTCAACTCAATATGTAAGGGAAGATTAACTAGTAACTGCATGCATGAGTGGCTGCAGCCTGGTAAACCACACATCCCCTCTTCCTTCCCTACCCTAGCCCAGTTGTACCTTGGGGAGTGATTCACAGGGTGCAGGTCCTAGGGTTAGAGTTTCATTTTCTTTGCCAGTGTTATGATTTCAAAGAAATGTAATGGTCCCCTTTTCACCCAGGCTTTTGGATGTCTGGGTTTGAGCAGTGGCCCTATCTTCACTTGTTGCTCTTGCTGCATTGGAAGTCACAAACCCCCAGCCCAGTTGTACCTTGGAGGGAAGGGCCAGCAATTGACACAGGTACTGAGGTCAGAGTTTCAGTCTTTTGCCAGTTTTCTGACTTCTAAGAAATGTAGCTGTTCCCTCTTCAGCCAGGAGTTTTTCCTGATGCCTGGGCTTGAACAGGGGGAATATCTCCTCCTAGAAATATAATAGTGAGGGGAAATACCCTCTTTTTTATCAGTGAATTACACTATATAAACACAGAGAGTTTCCACCAAAGATAGTTAAGATGCTCATCAAAACAAATCCAGAAATTTAACTTAAAAATAGTATGACTTTGATATTCTGTAGTGGTTTCTCAGGTAAAATTGGCAACCTTCACTGAAATGTCTTTAATTAATTTTCCGTTATCAACTTGTATTCATTTACTTGGAGAATTAAAGTAAATTTAAAAAAAGAAAAAATCTTTACTCCTCTGTAGAAATTATTTCCACAATCATTCCTGATCTAGATTTAGCACCAGATATTATCTTTTATTCATTATTTGTAAGTCTTCTTAATAGCTTCATATTGCTTTCTGCCATTATTTAATTAATGCTCAACTGTAGGACACTGACATAAATCACTCAGATGAATGAATGAGCAATTCACTTTAAACTGAAAAGCATTTGAACATAGCTTCTATTGCAGTAATATCTTTAGTAATCTCAAAAATAATACCAAAGTTTAGTGAATGATGGTTATTATTAGAAACCACACAAACATATTTAACTCTGAAAGGTTAGAGACACGCAGATTTTCATTTACAGAAAAACAGAAACTCCTAATTATGAACATAGTTTGAATGTGTGCTTTGATTTAATTACGAATACCTTAAAGGTTATTTTATGTATTGAAGTGATAAAACAGGAGATGCAAAGAATAGTGTTATGTTGCATGAATTAAGTTAGTAGTTACTATTTATAGTAGCATTTAGGTATACATTTATATATGTATATATAATAACTATACTATATATAAACATATAGAAATGCAAATCATTATATATTTAATTAACAGTTTTCGTGTATATGGGTTATAGTTTTGTCAAGATCATCGATTTTAACAGAACAATAACTGCATGCAAGTTACAGAAGCAGATTATGCATGTTCATCAGATTTGAAGTATAGTGCAAAGAGATCTATACTGTGACTTTGGGATAGCAAGCAAGATTAAAGTTTTAAGAATAGAATGACAAGGTATTACAGGATTTGAAAGTTAATTACATTATTTGATGTTGGCTAGCGATTGGGTCCTAATTGTCAAATTTGATGTCAAAGAGAGCTACTTACTGTAGTTTTCAAACTAATTTTATTTTTAAAATAATATGCATGCTGTATCTTAACATATTTATAAATGTCATCATTACTATTAAATCCCTGAAAGGTAATTATGACGTTAAGCTTTGAGACACAATAATGCTATAATTCCAGATTTTTTCACCAACAGGTGATGGGTGTTCATTAATAATAGCATACTATTCTATAGCCAAGATGCAGATAAAATAATATATGACTCAATATTAAATAATGTTTTAAATTATTTTCAAGTTTGCATGTTATTTCTAATAATACTGTTGCAGACAAAAAGAAGGTCATGGTAACATATGTTGGGGGAAAACTTAAATTAAAACCAGCACAAAGCCATGGGGGCTGTGATACCAAAACTCATATCAGAAGCCACAAAATTATTTAGATGCAAAATTCTGGACCCGTGCATGAATGGGAAATTTAAATCAAGATGACAATGAGATACCATCTTACACCAGTGAGAATAGTGAAGATCAAAGAGTAGTAACAATCTGTGTTAGCAGGAAAGTGGTGAAAAGGAACTCTCATCAACTGCTGGTGGGAATGTTGTCTGGTGGAAAACAATATGAATGGTATTCAGTAAACTTAGAAATGAACTAACATATGGCCCAACAATTACACTTTAGGGCATCAAGTCCCCAGGACATAAAAACACTTTCTCAGAAGGACATGCTGAACCATTTGCTGTAATCAGTACAATAGCTAAGATATGAAATCAACCTAGATGTCCAACAACTAATGAAAAGATTATGAAGATGTGAAATATACACAAAATGGAATACTATGCAGTTGCAATTAATGATGAAATCATACAATTTACTGAAACCTGGTTGGAACTATTAGACACCTAGTTGAGTGGAATAAGCCAGAAGAAAGATATAGTATGATTTTGCTTAACTGATGTAGATAGAATACTTGATGAGGAAATATATTGAAGTAAAGGTAGGAATGCCTACATCAGCATTTACCACAGTGTTCATAGTGGAGACAGAAGAAAATAAATCAATGGGGGGGAAAGTTAAAGGGAAGACCTGAGTGAACAGGTGTCTGGGCTTGAGCTATAATGGTGAAGGGTGAGTGACATTGACATATATCCAAAACACAGACTCAACAACACTGAAAACTGAGATTTTAGATGTAACTATTGTAAGATTGTAAGTGGTGCTTATCAAGTTGACAGGTGCGATATGGGGGTTGGAAATCAGTGATTTGGGCTTGTAGATGGAATATGGGAACACTGGTAGAGGAAAGTTAAAATTGTTGGTGAGATTGGTGCTGAAATATTGTATGCCTAAAACTCAACTATCAATAATTTTGTAAATCATAGTTCTTAATTAAATTTTAAAATAGTATAAAATTAGTACAAATATTCTAAAATAAATTACATCTTGATAGAAATTTTATGGTTAAATTGAACATGAAATAGATGGGAAAGTGTTACAAGCGGAAAACAATTCTGCCATTTAGGTCCACTTGAGAACAAATTATTATTTCTAGAATGCAATTTGCCATTGCAGCTGACCATCTTAGTGTGTAGTTAGTAAATAAGGGAAACAATTAGTACTCTAGAATAGTGTTTTCCACACTATAGAATTAGGATCTATCACAAGTCTGTGCCTTTCTTCATCTCCACCTCAAATCCAAAATAGAAACTAGAAACATTATAAAAAATTATATATCTGAGGGCTAGAGCAATATTACAGTGGGTAGGGTGTTTGCCTTCAATGGGCTGGCCCCTCTTTGATCCCCAGAATTCCCATATGGTTCCCAGTATTGCCAGGAGTAATTCCTGGTGCAGAATCAGGACTAACCTCTGAGAATGCAGGGGTGTGACCCACAAAACAAAATAAATTAATGGTATCATATATCATAGGTTAAAAAGTTTTATTTAACTTTTTAAGTTTTATAAAAAGAAGAAAAAGGAGAAAGCCTTCCTATTGTGTAGTTTCTCAATAAAAACCCAAAAACAACCCTGAAAGTATCTTTTTTATTGCTTTTTGGGTCAACACCCAGCAATGCTCTGCACTCGGGAATTATGCCTGGTGAGTGCTTGAGGGACCATATGGGATGCAAGGGTAATCAAACCCAGGTCGGCTGTGTGCAAGGCCAATGCTCTCCCAGCTAGACTATCGCTCAGGCCCTCAACTCAAAGTTCCTATCTCTAAGTGAAGAATGACAAGAAGGAGAAGGGGGATAGAATAAGGAGAATATGAGGAAGAGCAGACATGGATTGGAAAGGAGAAGAAATAAGAAAAGGAGGAAGGAAGGCGACACAAGAAAAGAAGGAGGAAGAGAAACTTTTTCTTTCCTTAAATGTAAAAAAATACAATAATAAACATATACCACATACTATTTTAGGTACTTGGAAGAGAGTAGTAGGGGGAAAGTGGAAAAAAAATCCCTACTTTTGTAAGGTACAATCCACTGTAGAAAGACAGATATCGTATGTTTGGAGCTAGTAAATTTTATAGAGAGAAGTAAAAAGGCAGTGGATGGCAATGAATTACTTTTGAAATAGAGCATTCTGAAAAATATTACACAATGAAGTCAGTTGAGGAAAACTATACTGAAATGAATCAGTCTTACAGATACCTGGAGAAACCACTTTGAGCTACAATGGGATTATGATTAAAACAATGTTTTAAGATAAGAGGAATATTCATGCATGAATATTGATTACAATATGCTTAAAGAACAGTGATGGGTAAGATCTAATGAGTTATAGCGGTATTGTACTTGGAGTGCAATAGAAATTGATAACTGGGGGGAAAACTAGAGTACAATATTCTGGTAGAGGAGCAGATGTGGTGTCGGCATTCTTTAGTTCAAATTTCTCAGGATTATAGAAAGAAAGACACTCTGACATGGAACAGAATCATTTGTACCTCAGTGCACAAGCATTTTCATTCATTCTGTAATCTCAATTACTATTTGGCATTAAGTCTATTACTATGGATGGTGTATTTTCTCATCCACTATAGCATTAAATTAATTTAACAACTCTCAAAATACCCAAAAGCATTAAATCTTTTTTATTCTTACTGGGAATTTTAGAAATAGAAATTACAAAATACTAGAATTTACCAATAAACTCTTGAAACCATCTAACTCTCTGACTCTGCTAACTCCATTTTCAGCTTCAATATAGGGTGAACACTAGGGTATCTGGCAATACTGTCTTTTTTATATTTTTTTAGTATTTTATTATATCACCGTAAGATATACAATTACAAAGATGTTCATAAGTTGTTCATATTTAGGTTTCAGTCATACAGTGTCCCAGCACCCATCCACTCCACCAGTGCCCATTTCCCACCACCAATGTCCCTGGTTCCCTCCCTCCCTTAGCCTGCTTCCATAACACGGGTTCTTTATTTCTTTCCCTTTCTCTCCTATCTATTTCTCTTTTCCTTTTTCCTTCCACATTGTGGATTACAATACATACATTAAAAGGTTGTCATGTGTAACTTTTTGCCTCTGTTTAATGCTCAGTTCTAGGTTGGTACTAGCACTTTCGACAATTATTATTAGCACACTGTTCCCGTCTGTCTTACCTAGACTCACAGCTCACACGTTTGTGATAATTTCCACCCTTTGATACCATATTTCACCCTGACCTTGGATATTGGTATCATAATATGTACATATATATGTAAAGACCTCCGATGCATGTTTCACTGACCTTGGATATTGAGTATCATAATATGTACATATATATGTAATGAAATAAATGCAGTCATTCTATATCTGTCTCTCTCCTTCTGGCTAATTTCACTCAACATGATACTCTTCCTTGCCCATTCATTTATTGGCCAAATTCATTACTTCATTTTCCTAACAGCTGCATAGTATTCCATTGTGTTAGATGTACCCAAAGCTTCTTTTTGTCAAGTCAATTCGTTCTCGAGCATATTGGTGTTTCAAAGTCTAATATTGTGAATAATTCTCATTTGTCTTTTATCAAAGATTAAATGATGGGTAATGTTGAGGCTGAATTGTCAGGACACTCAACTCTATTCCATAGGTTCACAGGTACATTTTTATTCCAATACTATGCTGTTTTTTAATTACTACTGCTTTGTAGTACAGTTTGAAGCAGGAAAATTTGATCTCATCCTTTTCCTGATTGCTTTTATTATTGTGGGGTTTATTGATAACTTAGATCATTTGACATCCAGTTATTGTTAATTTTGCTCGAGCAGAGCACCAGTAATATTTCCATTTGACCGTATCACGTGCCAGTGTAGCCCAATGGCATCTGGTTGCTTGAAGTCACGAAGACCTCAAACCATTCATTCAGGGTCTTGGCCGAGATGTCTGACCAAATGGTAAGGCGTATGTGATCTTTTGACATCCAGTGGGTTCCAGTTGAAGTAACTGACTCTAGTCCAGCAGTCATCCTCCAAATTGCATTACATGTCCAGCCCATCTGATTCGATACCTTAGCAAACAAGAAAAGTCCCTGACTCTGGAACAGTGATGAAGAATTCGAACTCAGTTCCTTATTTCACTTGAGTGAGCGTGATATTCCAAGCATAGATAGCTCTTTGATACTCTTTAGGAGACCCGAATAGCATTATCTTAAGATAAATATAACAAAGAACAGAGAGAAATAAAATCAGGAAGACACTTTACTCGTTAGGAGGTATTCCTTTAAAAAAAAAAAAGATTTATAGTGATTTTTAAATAGGTGTAACAACAGTAACACTGTCTGAAATAGACACTGTTGGTTTGCTTATTCACACTATTGATGGGCTAAGTTTAAGGTAATAATAGTTTAATTACTATAACTGCAGTGGTAGACACAGCCACTGGTGGAAAACTACCAATTTTAGTAACTGAATAGTTAAGTGAATATTTATTTCTTAAAGCTAAATATAAAACTATTTGCTGTAGAGTAACTTTCAATGTGTGTTTGGTTGTTTCTATGAAATCTTCCCCATTAATTAAATTTTGAGTTACCAGTTCATGTATTTTGTTCTCTGTTTATGAAAGTAAGATATATGTTCTAGGTTTACATTTATGTATTATTCAGTTTCTGCTAATCAGAAAATAAACTTGAAATTTTTCTATAATCTTTTGGCTGGAAAAACTTTTAAATTCAATGATTTTACCACCCCTGTTATTTTTTGATTTGATAATAATTTCTGATCTAAAGGGAAATATGTATCCCCTCACCACTGAAGCTTCTATAAATAAGTAAAATACTTAAGATATTTGCACATTCTTAAATGACTAATAATAGAGGATCTTAGAAAATTTCTAATTCTATTTCTATTCATTTTTTTCCATAGAAATTTTATTTTTTTTAATTAGTTCGTTTTGGGTTTCAATCTTACAGTGCTCCAGCACCCCATCCCTTCACCAGTGCCCATTTCCACCATGATTACCATAATCCCTCCTCCAATCTAACATTCTCTCTGGCTGGTTCTTTCTCTAATTTAATTTCTCTTTCTCTCTCTCTTTCTCTCTCTCTCTGGAACTCTCTCTTTCTGTCTTTATTACTCTTTTGCGCAGTAATATTACATACATTTAGAGGTTATCATGTGTATCTTTTGCCTGTATTCAATGCTCAATTCTGGGCTGTTCATACTTTCTTTTTTAAATTAATATTTTCTTTGAATCATACGATACAAATTGTTCATGTTTGGGGAGTTTCAAATTACTTTGTTACCAATTTGCTTTCCTCAAAATTATGAAAGTGGTAATTCCAATATATTGAGTATCATACTTCGACAATTTTGCTACATTTTCCACTTCTCCTCTTTTCAATATCTGTTCATATGTTTGTGGTATATTACACCTTTGACAAGACCTCTTGATCGATGTTTGCCCTGGCCTTGGATATTAGTTTCATAATACATATATATATATATATGTATGTATATATGTGTGTGTGTGCATAATGCAAATAAATGCAGTCACTTTATGTACTATATCTTTTTTCTTCAGGCTAATTTCACTAAGCGCGTTCTCTCTTAGTCCATCTATTCTAAAATATTCACACCTCATTTTTCTTTCTTTCACTACATTGTTCTATTGCATTACATGTACCAAAGTTTCATCAAGGATCAGTTCTTAGACACTCAGTTAGTTTCAGATTCCTGGCCACTGTGAATAGTGCTGCTATAAACATAAAAGTGCAAATGGTGTTACTGTTGTGTGTTTTTGGCTTCCCAGGGTATATTTCCTGGAGAATTATCGCTGGGTTAGAACAGGAGCTCAATTCTAGTTTTGGAGGAATGTCCATATTGTTTTTCCAAAATGGTTGGACCAGTTGACATTCCACCAACTGATGAGAGAGCCTTTCCCCATTCCACGTGAGCATTTGTTTGTCCTTGCCCTTTTGGATATGTAGCCAGTCTCTATGGTGTAGATGATATTCCACTTTAGTTTTGTTAGGTTCATCCTCTGATGATTAGTGATGATGAACATTTTTCATATGCCTTTTAGCCATTCGAATTTTCCTTGACCAAGTTTCTGTTCATTTCTCTCCCCATTTTTTATGGGGTTGGCTGTTTTCTTCTTGTAAAGTTCACCAGTGCCTGATATATCCTGGATACACCTCCATATCTGATGGGCATTGGGTGAATATTATTTCCCATTCTGTGGACTGTCTTTGTATCTTGTTTCCTGTATTTTGAGGTGCAGAGAGCTCTTTAGTTTATGTAGTCCCAATGTTTATCTTTGTTCTAGTTGCTTTGTTAGTAATTGTTTCATCTTTGGAAGATATCTTTAGCTTCAAAATCGTGGAAGGTTCTTTCCTGTATTTTCTTCGAGTGTACTTTATGGATTCGATCTAATGTATATAGGAAAGTCACTTAACTTTTGGGTATAGATTTTGTACCACTATCCTTAGATATTTATTGTTTCTAGAGGAGCTTTTTGGTAGAGAGTGTAGGTTCTCTAGTTATAATATCATGTCATCTGCAAGTAGTAATAACTTGACTTCTTCCTTACCCTATCTAGATGCCCATAATGTCCTTTTCTTCACTGTGGTGCTATGGCAAGTATTACAGTACTATATTGAATAGAAGTGGCGGAGTGGGCAGCCTTGTCTTATCCCTGATCTTGGGGGGCTTTCAGTTTTCTCCATTGAGAATGATACTCACTGTGGGCTTTTGGTAGATGGCTTTGACAATGTTGAGGAAGTTTCCTTCAATTCCCATTTTATGAAGTGTTTTTATCATGAACAGGTGTTGTATCTTGTAAATGCTTTCTCAGGGCCGGAGAGGCGATAGTCAGATGGTGTTTTGCCTTGAATAGAGCCGACCCGGGTTCAATCCCTGGCATCCCATATAGTCACTCAAGCACCAGCGGGAGTAATTCCTGAGTGCAGAGTCAGAACTAACCTAGAGCATTGCTAGTGGCAGCCCAGAGAAACAAAAAAAATGCTATCTCTGCATCTATTGATGGGGATCATATTGTCCGGGGAGCTGCTGGGGTACCCTACGAGTATCAGGACAGAAGTTCTCTTCTAACTCCTAAATTCGCCAGAGAATGGATGAAAACTCACAAGTCCAGTGCAGTTCCAAAAAATGCCTTTATTAGTCCAAAGGCTCTATCAACACAATCCAATATAATGAAAGAGCTCTGGCCTGGTCAGAACTTAGACTATACTAAGGCCCAAGTCTCCCAA
>JAJIBD010030546.1:0-10000 GCA_021461705.1 Cryptotis parvus
TTTTTTTTTGTTTTGTTTTGAAATCAGTTAAAAAGAAACTGAGTCCTACAAGCTGCAGTGGACTTAGCAACTTACAGTTTGTGCATTTGACCTTTGTTTCTTTAAATATGTTTTAAATTATCACCTGCTGGCTCACTCATTTGCATGAAATTCTGCACCATACATACTAATCGTAGTAAAGTTTACCACCCCACCACCACCCCCAGGGACAAAAAAACTACTCTGTCAGATAATTTGTACTGAAATCTAACAAACCTGTTAAGTTGTCTGTGACAGATTATAAATGATATGAAAAAATAGCATTTTTAACATTTTGGCCATCAATTTAAGGAAATGGTTTGTCTATACAAATTCTTATAATTTGTAAAGTTCATATATTCTACCCTCATATGGTCCTCAGAATTAAAGCATAATGAAAAGAAAAAGAATGCAACTGAGTGCTAAGGCAGAACATTTGCCAAAAATAATGAAGGTAGAGTATATACTAAATATCAAGTGCAGAATTTCATAGGGCCAACAAAATAACAGTCTATATTTTTCATTTACACAGGCAAAGTAGATTTTGCACTAACAGTTGCGTTAAATGCAAATGAAGCTCCTAAAATTGATACTATAAGGCACCACCTTAAGTTTTCCAGGCTGCAACTGGGTGTAGTTTTAAAATGGTTTTTCAAATTTATTTATTCTTAAACATAACACGAGGAAGGTGTTAAAACTGGTGTAATAGCTCATAGAATATTCCAGATTTTGGGAGGGTGATGAAGGGGGAATGATATTCAGAACCCTTCACCAGAATCCCCATCTTGATCATAGTGGATTAATGATGTGCTTGGTGATGTGGTTAGTAAATAACACCAGCTTGACGAATCTTTCTTTCTGCACCAAAACCCATTGAGTTATCAGTCCTGGGCTACATGAAGAAACGTCGCAGGGGCGCTGGCGTCATCCAGGAGTGATGTTCTCCAACGATTGATAACCGATCAGGTTGCGGAGCCGCAGCATGCCCTAGGCCCTTCGCGAGACTCGCCAAACGTTACAGGCACTGCACTTGCCAGTACGCTGATTGAGAATCACAGAGAATTTCACCCCTCATCCCTGCCTGTAGCTCAATGCCGTCCTGAACTACTTTCACGTGGAAAAAGAGCCTTACTATCCCCACTTCATAGTTAATGAAGCCAAACTGATCTTTCACACACACCCCTGTGGTCCTACGCAGGGAGGTGTGATGTTGTGGACCATAGTCTGTGTATTTTGGCCCAGAACACATAATTGAAACTTGACACTCTCCCCTTTCTGCAGGCAATCCCTTTGTTGGCACATTCCAACTATACCAAATAGATGAACTTCCACTTTCATGACGCCCTCCTCACGTTCATTGATTTAAAGAAAGCCTTTGATTCTGTGGAGACTCGAAGCAGTCATCGAACCCCTAGCCAAACAGGGTGTTCAAACCCAATACATCAAGATCGTTTGTGAGCTGTATTACGATTCACCACCAGGATCTCACCATTCTACAAAGAAGTGATCATTGATGTCAAAAAAGAGGGGTTCGCCGGGGCGATACCATTTCACCAAACTCTTCAGCACCACCCTGAGAACATCATGCAACAATTAGAATGGGAAGGGAATGGGAGTGAAGATAGATGGTCGGCAACTACACCACCTTCGCTTGCTGATGACATCGTTCTAATAACACCAAACATTAGCCAAGCGGCACAAATGCTGGCTGACTTTGACGAGAATGTGGAAAGATAGGTCTACAGCTGAGAATCTAAAGAAAATATGTTCATGAAAAACGAACTAGTTTCTGAGTCCCCATTCACTCTCAATGGAACAAACATCTCTGAATGCAGCACTTATGTGTACCTAGGTCGAGAAGTCAACATGATGAATGACCTAAAACCTGAGCTGCGCAGGAGGAAAGAGAGCGGCATGGAATGCCTTTCAAAGGCATCGAAGAAATAGCTGAAAGGACAAAGAACCTCTGGCTCTGGCACATCTCTTTGACTCCACCATTCTCCTGCATTAACATACGCCTCAGAGACCTGGGCCCTAAAGCAGGATGAGAATGCTATTCGGGTCTCCCAAGAGGAATCGAAAGAGCTATGCTTGGAATATCACGCCTCACTCAAGTGAGAGAAGGAATCCAGAGCTCCGACCTCCATCGCTATTCCAGAATCAGGGACGCTGTCTTGTTTGCCAAGGCATCGAAAATCAGATGGGCTGGACATAATGCGATTTGGAGACAACCGCTGGACTAGAGCCGTTACCGACTGGATCCGCGGGATATCAAAAGATCACGTGGCCGCCCACCTACAAGATGGTCAGACTTCCTCGTCAAGACCCTGAAGGAACGGTTTGAGGCTCTTCATATTCCTGAAGCAACCAGATGCCATTGGGCTACATTGGCACGTGATAGGGTCAAATGGAAATGTTACTGGCACCCGCTCCAGCAAATCGATGAATAATGGGATTCAAGTGATCAAGTTCTTGGAATCCGTTAGAGCTATTTTTTTGGCATGGTTTTTACATGCATATATTTAATCTTGTTTTTCCTATAGGACTTCCAGGTAGAATTTCCCTTAAACAAATTTTTTTTTGCAGCAATGAATCAATTCAAAGGTTCTAAACTAAGCCAGAGTAATACATAGTTAAGAAAGGAAATTTGGTATCACAAACATCACTTCAGGGTTTTGAAGTCCTACAAATGAAGTTTAGATCCTTTCAGGACTGGAAACAAAAGTCAGTCTGTCTGTAGTTCTACTCACTGTCTTGGTGAGTACACCAACAGACAGTTTTGTGTAGTGTGTTAGAAAGTGTTAATATATAGACAGACTGTCTCATTTATATTTGGGAAACTAGGGTTCTTTTTTTTTTGCTTTTTTTATTACACCACAGTGAAACATACAATTACAAAGGTGATCATAATTGGTTCTTGGTAATACAGTATACCAGCACCCATCCCTCCACCAGTGCCCCATTTCCACCACCAATGTACACTTACCCCCCCTGCCCACCCCATGTTTGCCTTAATAGCAGGTACCCCAGAAACTAGGGTTCTTTTATTGGCCCATTCTAACACAGGTTTCTAGTCCTGTTCTGAGGAGGGCCATTCCTCAGAACTCAGTCTACTACAGAACCAAGACCCCAAGTATGTTGTGCTTTGTATGTGTGTGTGTGTGTATGTGTGTGAGAGAGAGAAGAGAGACAGAGGGAGAGAGGGATGAAGGAGAGAGAGAGGGATAGAGGAGAGTGAGTGTGCAGGGTAAAGAATCAGTAGTTGGGAGTTTGATCAGTGATACAGCAATAACAGTGTGATGTGTGGGAGACCCTTATAGGGAGCTAGTTCTGAGGGACGTAGGGCTTTTGCTTCTGGTGGCAGTAGCTCTGGTGTTCCAGGGACCAGTGGCAAGAATTGCTATTTGAACAGGATTGAAGACACCCCTTTACTATATCTCAACCTCTGGTGGATTCAGCCAACATCCTGACACCTGATTTAATGTACTTATAGATCAACCAGTGAATTTTATTTCTCCCTCCCCTTTGTCATTGTTTCTGCAATTACCATGCATTACACACTTTTTTGTGGTGCCAGGTATCGCAAACGCAGAGGTGCAGGTCACATTTAGGTCTGTGGCCTGTTTAATGTTGGAGATCTAACTCTGGGCATCATAAACCTTAAGGGTCCCATGTGTTTACAAAGCACATGCATGATTGAGTGGGGTGTTCCCCAGACTTCTCTGTTTCCATAGCTCATTTTCACAGTTGAATTCTCACAGTTACCCTATGGAAACTAGGAAACTAGAACTGAGAGATTGTAACAAAGGTTATGAACTTCCAGCCTGGTTGGCTGACTCCAGAGCCTAACTTTGTATGTGCTATTTATTTCCTAATCTCAACTTTTTTATAAGCAATGCTACTATGAATATCAGAAATGCATATTTTTAGCAAGTCCCCCTCAGAATTGTTAGCCCTTCAACCTCTAGAATTTATTTCTTCCCGAATATGAGGGAGGCAGATATTCTTATCAAGTAAACGGGAAGCTGTACTCAGCAACAGGCCCTTAAAGCCCAACAGCTGAGAACTGGGAGTTTTCTGGATTGTGTCTTCTATTCAGGTAAGAGCTTCTCTCACAGTGATTCAGTAGCAAAAGTATCATAACCCCCTCCCCGTTATGCACCCTCTGTGTGTAAAGGAACGAGCCATATTTGCTTCCTTTGTGATTTTGATAACTTTTCAGGAACCCTGTGAAGTTAGTGTAGATCACAGCCAAAAGATCCTGGCAGCAAGGACTTTTCTCTTGCATCTTTTTCCAAAGCAGAACAAAATGGTAAAATTCTCCTAAAATCACTGCAGAATGCACCGCATCTATTTCATACAACAGAGCTTGCACTGCTAAATAGTCCCAATGTCCAACTGTATCCATTTGCTGAGCACTATTCTCAATGATACTCTTGTAGGTCAAGAGTTTCTTAAACAATCAGGACATATTCTCTGGAAATGACTTGTTAGGGGACGTTATTATCTGTGTTCCTCAGAATGTAATTCCATACACAGAGACTATTTGGTACAGCTGGGGACTTCTTTATACGCAATGACCTTGTGAAGAGGGTGTTATTCTTTGCCTTTGATATATGGTGGAACTGGGAAGAAGCTCATGCGAGGTGAGATCAAGACTGTTCCATCTTAAACAACCAGTATGCCGAGAACTGATGGCTGGATAAAGAAACTGTGGTACATCTAACAATGGAATACTATGCAGCTGTCAGAAAAATGAAGTTATGAAATTTTGCCATAAATGGATGGATATGGAGGAATCATGTTGAGTGGAATGAGTCAGAAGGGAAAGAGAGAGATAGAATGACTGCATTTAGTTGCATGACATAAATATACTAGGTGATCTTACCAAAATTGGAAATTACCACTGGCGTATGGGAGTCAGAGGTTGGTTTAGATAGAAAGGAACATGGGTGAATAAATGTCTAAAGTTCTGATACTAACATAGAACTGAGCATTAAATACAGACAAAAAATGCAAATACGATGAAGCTACAAATTGTGCGTGAGTGCAGCCCACAATGTGTGGGGAGAAGGAGGAGAGAGAGAGGAGAGGAGAGAGGGAGATAAAGGAACCTGCCCTTTAGGCGGATGTGGGGGGGAGGTTGGGGACATGGGTGGTGGCTGAGGGGCACTGGTAGGAGGGGGCAAGTGCTGGAACACTATGTGACGAAACCCTCAAGCGTGAACAACGTTGTAATTGTATATCTCACGGTGGTATAATAAAATGTTAAAAAAAAAGACTTCCATCTCACTAGCAGTTGCCTGTGACCATGGGATCTGACCACCTAGAAAGATCCTCAGGGCAGGAGAATCAAAGTAGATTAGTGACTGACTACAGGGAAGTCAGAAAATATCTAAATAAGTTACTTCCTAAAAAATTTTCAAACTTTCCGGTGCCAGAGAGATGATACAGTGGGCGGCGTTCTTGCCCTGCATGTTGCCAACCCATGTTCCATTCTTGGCATCTCATATGGTCCCCAAGCCCTCTAGGAGAGATCTCTGAGTGCACAGCTAGGCATAAGACCTGAGCACTACTGGGTGTCGGTCCCTCAAAAACAACAACAACAAAAAAAAGTTTCAGAGTTTTACACTTTAGAACCAGGAAAATATAGATAGAAATTTCCCAAACATTAGTTATCATAGAAACAGACATATCTAGTAGTATTTGTTGTTGGTTTAGGAACTTGCTATAAAGCCTAAGGTTGGCAAATTCTCACTGTGTCCTACTATACTTTGCAGTCTCTTTCTCCTTACCCCTCTTTTAAAAAAAAATGGAATTGTTATCCGGCCTAAGTCTTGCCGAAGTCCCAAGCCTGGAGGGTGTGAATGGGACCAAACTTGAAAACAGGATCTTTGTAGATATAATCAGGTTCCTATAAAGTCCTTAGGGTGGGCCTAATCAAATCTGATTGGTGTGTTTAATGTGAGGAGGGTGATGGCCCCATGAGGAAAGACTCACAAAGAGAACACAAGGGACCATTAAGGCAGAGAGTTTAGTAGCAAAACTGCAGCCCAAGAGGCCCAAGATAGCCTCCTTGCCCAGAAACTAGAAACAAGCAAGACAGCACTCTGCAACATCTAATGAGAGGTACCTGGAGATATCTTGATTTCAAAATCCCCAACTGGGGCTGGGGACTTCATTATCATTTGTTTTGTCCCCTGGCTTTTTGCTACTCTATTTAGCAGTCTTGGACACAATTACAACCCTGTTGGGAGCGCCACCGGGGTCCATGACAGTGTCAGGAAGCGAGTTCCCTTCTACCTCCAAAACCAGCGGGGAATGGATGAAGACTCAGGAATCTAATACAGTTTTAAAAAGGACTTTACTATCACAGGGTCAATATACAATCCAAGAGGAGGGAAAACCTCCGGACTCTGGGTTCCCAGCTAGGCCCCAGCCAGGTTTAAGGCCAAATGGCTGCCACCACATGTTGAGGCCCAACAGAGAATGGAGAGGACAGAGAAGCAAAACACCAAGGGAAGCGGGAAATGGCAAAGGGGAGAAAGAGAGAGAGTTACTTCTTCTTGCAGTTTATTTTTATGGCTAGAAATCTGCCCAAACTCCCCAGCCCAGCCCATTCTGGGCTAGGCTATATAGAGATGAAAAAAGGAAAATAGCTCTATAGAATGCTTAGCAACTGGGAGACCATCTGGTTGTTTACAAGGACCCAGAGCTAATTAAAAGACTCACAGCAGAGCTGGGAGGAGCTATAAGCTAAATGTAACTTCCCTGGCAGGAAGGATCAAATGCCCTCAGGTAATTTCTCCCAGCACCTCACCTAATGTCTTGAGCCAAGATCTGCCTGGAATTGCCTTTATAGGGTAGAAGGGGGTTTCTGGAGATGGCATGTCTCTGTACCAAAGACTAATACTAATGCCATTTAAATATTTCTCCAAGCCTTCACAAGAGTCTCGTCTACTTCACGGTAGTTTTGTATTTTAGTTGCCTTTGAGTTACCAGGGAGCCATGCTTGCTTGGAGCAAACAGCATTTCTCTCTGGTCCTAGTTACTTAGAGATCCAGCGTGGCCAGGCAAATATGCTGGTAGAAGATCTAGCTAGTCCCACGATGCTTGTGGTAGCATGAGAGAATATTTATACCAGCCAGTACAGAATACATGGTCAGATAAGACTGCCACATTCAGACTACCCCCCTATCTATGAGTGACCTGCAGGAGAGCAAGCCAGAGCAGATGCAGACGCCTAGGCTTTTAGGTGTCCTGTAACACTACCCCTTCATTTTGTTTGTTTACTTGTTCATTTACTATTTTTTGTCTTTTTTAGGTCACATCTGGTTGATGCTCAGGGGGTTACTCCTGGCTGTACACTCAGTAATTACTCCTGGCAGTGCTCGGGGACCATGTGGGATACAGGGATCTCTCATTAATGAGGAACTCAGTGCAGTGATGCACAATGATCAGTCTCCTCCTTCCTTCTTCAAACATAGAATTTCACTTGGCTTTTTTAAAAACAGTCACATGGATATTATTTAAATTGAAATTCAAAATGTGTATTTGCTCCCCAAGCCAGTTCGACCTTATTTTACCTTTTGAAAAACCACCTAAGTATAGGATGTCATTTTGTCCCTTTCAGCTTTTTTTATTTCCTGTCAGTCTTTCACCCTTGTGTTAACCACTTCTAGCTGGTTGAAGTAGCCTTAGTCCTAGCAGCGCAATTTCTCTATTATGGGACTCATCTCAAAAATCAAATAAGGAAGCTCACCTTGAAAAGTATTCATTACTCAGAGCTTACTGCCCTTCAGTTTCTGCCATGTTTCTGTGCTCAGCCCAGCTAGTTCATCCCCCTCTGTGTGTGTTTCATGTGTATCACTTTCTTTAGATGTTACCTTTTTTTGGCTCTTGAGAACATTTGTGTGGATTTTCTTCCCTTTTTAAAAAACTGAATGATACTAAGACACAATACCAATTACTTATGTATAATAATTTCAGGACTAAAGGTTGAACCAGGGTCAGTTATAAGCATACATATGATTCCCTGAGCCATCTCCAGGTGTAGGATGCCCTACCCCCCCATCCCTTCTTTATTGTGCTCATAAATAAAGCTCACACAGTTTTGAGAACCCCCTGAGTACTCAGATATGGCCCAAAATTCCAGAAAAATGTTGCACTGTAAATGATATTTATTTCTGTAGAGAGGTTGATATCTTACAAATAGCTATTGAGTTTCTTCCTACATATTAGGTATATACATAATATATGCCTAGTACATGGGTACCTTGCCTATGTTCTTCCTATTTAAAATTTTTTTGTTTGTGTTTGGGTCACACCTACTGGTGCTCAGAGACTGCTCTTGGCTCAGTGCTTAAGAAGGGCTCCTGGCAATTGAGCTCACAGTTGGGGCTCCACATGCGAAGAATGTAGTTTGCTCATTGAGCTCTCTCTCTCTACCTCTAGGCAGTTTCCCTCTCTTTTAACTAAAACATTTTTATTAAAGCACTATAAGGACCTATACTATGAAAACTTCCAAAACATGCAAGAAAGAAAATGATGAGGATCTTAGGAAATGAAAAAACATTCTGTGCTCATGGATTAGAAGAGCCAATATTATCAAAATAACCTACTTACCTAAGCAAGGAGAGATTCAGTATAGTCCTGGTCCAAATCTAGGCACTGTCTTACAAAAATGTGTTGAGCAATGATACTTTTAGAGTGAACAGCTCAGTGACACTGAATGCCTTCACACTGTTTTACAGCTACCCTCTTTCTCTAGTTCTCAGCAATTATCAGTTCCCCAAGAAACCCTTACAATTGTCAGTCCCCCCAAACAAACCCCTCCTTCATTAAACATTTTCTTTGTCTTCCCTGCTTCCATCAGTTGCTGGCAGCCACCAAGCAGTTATTTTGTTTCTGTGGCTTTCTTTCACCTAGGTAATGAAATAATAAAACAGGTGATTTTGGTAACTGGCTTCTATTATTATTGAAGGCTTAGGGCTTCCTCCACATCGTTCCACTGCATGTTTGTGTCTTCTTCAGTTGATAGTTTTGCCTTTTTTTGCTGTTGTGGGTAGTGCTGCTATAAATATATGTTTGTGCATATACCTGTCTTAGTGTTAAAATAGTGTCTTTTAGGACTGGGGAATAGGATGACTGTATTTCTAGAAAGCTTTTTATTTGGTGTCTGGAATTCATGATTGAATGATACCTACATGGGAAGTTCTTGTGCTGCTCTCAGTTCACGCTTCCATTTCTGGTATGTCTCAGGTGAGAAGTCACATCACCAAGGTCATTGTCATCCTGATGTTGACAACTATAGTTGTGATTTTGAGAAACATGTTGCATAATTGGAGATACTTTCACTGTCAGTTTTACAGTTGGAGAAATGAGGCTTATAAATTGCGGCGCTATGCCCAAATTATAGACCATGATAGAACTGGGATGAAGTGAAGCCTTTGGATACTACAGTTTGTCATGTGATGATTATATGGCCTTCTTCAAAGATTGCTTGTTTTTATGATTTCAATGAATTGCTTCCACTAATCAATAGTAATAAATCATAAGGGTTACAGCAGGTAGAATGGTAGCTTTACATAGCCCACCCAGGTTTAATCTCTGCACTGCATATCATCTCTGAGTTCCACCAGAGTGATCCCTGAGCACAGAGCTGTAGCAACCCTGAGCACAGCCACGTGTTGCCTAAACAAACAAGTAAAAATTATAAGCTATGAGAAGTGGAATCATTATGGTGTCACAAACTTTTTACCCAGAAACTTAATAGAATAGGATGGAAAATATCACATACTAGTGTTTAATAAAATTTCCACTTCAGTTACATGTGTGCATGTTTATGTGTATATGTTGGATGACAGGCCTAGCTAGCTTAGGAGCTTTGCTATTTTATCCACTTACAGCTTAATATATTTACATGTTCTTAAGCCAGGGTTCATACTAATGAGATCTCTCTTCTAAGTAAACACTGATGGAG
>JAJIBD010030546.1:12500-18393 GCA_021461705.1 Cryptotis parvus
CACCTTTGACAAGACTTCCTGATTCATATTTGGCTGACTTTGGATATTGGCATCATAATATATATGTATGCATATATACATATATATTTATGTCATACAAATAAATGCAGTGAGACTATCGTTTTAAAATATAGGAAGGATCATGCTAGTTTTCCCTCAAGCATGCAAGTGTGACTCTTTTTGGTATATGGAGAACAAGATACTCAGAATCACCCTGATGCAGATAATAAATAAGGACCTTATGGGTACTATCTAGATTACATGAAGCCCATGAGATTAAGATGCATTACCTTATACCAGTCCCCATCTCTCTCCACTGTTTTGCATAAGAGATAATTTCAGAAGAAGGGATTAGCTATTTGTTTATACCTGTAGTATGGTGTAACACCACCCTTCTACACTCTTCTACTATCTAGAAACTGTTTAGGGTTCTTTGTTGACAGGACCCTCCCTGAAGCTAGGATTACTTTTGTGTATATAAAGGGACTGCCTTGAGGTACTGTCACCTTTTTTGGTGGGACACTCTCTCTGGTGGAATCTCTTTGGTAGGAGACTTGGACCCTCATGTATGGTCTAAGTTCTGACCAGAACTAAAAGTCTTCCATTATATTGGATTGTGGTGGTAGAGTTTTTTGTACTATTAAAAGCCTTTGTAGAACTGCACTGGACTCGTGAGTTTTCATCCCTTCTCTGGCAGCCGGAGGAAGAGAACTTCTGTCCTGATACTGTTGGGGACCCCAGTGGCTCCCTAACATGTCTATGTCAGACCTGATATAAAAGGTTTCTTACTATGGGTTTCAGTAAAAGCAGTTTAAAATTTCTAGTCTATTATGTTCACGATATATTAACACCTATTATGTTCATGATATGTTCATGTATATGTTAACATCTATGCTCCACAGCTCATCAGGCTCCACCCAAGAAGGAAAGCTGATCTCTCCCCATTTCATCAGTAAATGCACGGACTGAGAGCCTACTACCGGAGTATCCCACCTACGGAATCTTCCCAGAGCCTGGCAAGCTACCCATGTCGTATTTAGTATGCCAAAAACCAGTAACAATTATAGACCTCATTCCCATGACCTGAATGAGTGGTTTTGAGGCTCTTTATGTTTCTGAAGCAAGCAGATGCCCTTGGGCTACACTAGCATGCAACAGGACATATGGAGATATTACTGGTGCCTGCTGAAATCGATGAACAGCGGGGAAGACAAGTGATACAAGTGATGTTCATGAGAAATCATTATTGGGAAAACCACAGAACTTTAATCAATAGAAAAATTTAAAAAAAACCTCTGTTCAAATTTATTCCCCCTTTCCGCTCCATGTTTTATGCATTAGGCAATTCTTGTTGTTTCTACACTCTCATATACAGAGAAGTCTTCTCATCATCCAAGCTCACAAATCACAAATTCCCTGAAGCATAACATTTTTTTACCTCCTCATAGCCATTGTTGACTGATCCTGTGTGCTTTATTTTCAAAATTTGATTGGGGAGCACTGAACTTGGTGCTGCATGCCTTTTGAAGTTTTGTTCATAATTCACCAGTACATAGTTCTTCCTGGTTTACTAAAGACAAAGGTACATATTTCTTTAGTGCTTTGGTAGGTGGGGAAACCACATAGGTCCCCATTCATCAAAATAGGCTAGTTGTGCTCATTTGTCATAAATGGGGCCCACATCAGAAGGGCAACCTCAGAGGGAGACATCATACCCTTTTGGGGTGAAGAGGAGCACAGAGGTCCAGGCAGCCTCCACGAAGGCCCTGTAGACATGCAGATGAGAATTTCACATGGTAAATGGTGGGTTTTCTTCACGTCAGTAATAATCCACAGCAGTCCTCTGGGGAACCTTTCAAAAAGACAGTTTGAAAATTTTTTCCCTAAAACTAAGATTTTTATTAATAATGAGAGCATATTTAAAATGCCAAGTGGTGGGTGGAAAAGCCTAAAAGCAGCTTTTTAATAAACTGGTGTGAATTATAACTTAAATCTACAAAATAGAATTACGGTTTAAATTTTATTGTTTAGTTTAAATGCAAAAGTTCAGTCTCAGTTCTGAAATGATGGGGTGGAAATGCGCTCTCAGTTCAAAATGCTGAACTCTCCTCAGGTATGGAGTGCTGCAGCAGCGCCATATGTAAACAGCCCACATCTGCAAACTGTTGCCCAGGGTCGGGAAAAGCGGATGGGTAGGCATCTTTGGGAGGCTACTAAACTGAAAAAAAATTCCTTTGTGTTCATTTACTTGAAGTCCATGGAGACCCTGTATGTTGGTGATGGAAAGTTAGAACCTTAAGTGTCTATTAGAAAGAGAATAAGCCTGTTTTGGTAGAATCACATCACAATATGATAGTGTAAAGTTATTAAAGAAAAAGCTAACCACATAAAAAAGTGGTTAGCTGTAGGTGAGTGCAAGGGAACCACATAGTACTGGGGGAATGGACTCAGGCTCTTTGCTTTGCCTCAGCTCTGCCTCTCCAGTCTGATTACATGACATTTTGTCGCCTTTGTTTCTCAGTGCCAGGGTTGAATCACACATGCTGGTGCTCTGTTACTCTGTTGCCCTACCCAGGAAAGGGAAGTGTTGGGAGGAGCAGAGGCCTGGTTTAGAGTCTGAGGTGCCTGTCAAGAGCATTCAGTGTGTGGCTTGTGCCAAGTGTATTGGCTGATCAGGAAGAACAGAACAAACAGTGGGTGGGATCTAGTGCTTTGAATTATTTATTGAGTGCTATACTCAGACTGCCCCTCGAGGTGTTGCAGGTGTGGCTGCTATGCCCAACTGTGTTGGCAGGTGGCTGACAGGAGACAGGCTTGTCTATACTCAAGGCTCTGCCTTGTGGGCCCCTGTGTAGTTGATGGCCTGACATAGAAAAAGACTGGGCCCACTGGGATGAACCAGAGCCCGCGGCAGAGCCTGGCAAAGCTATCCATGGTGTATTCCGATATACCCAAAACAGTAACAATAATGGACCTCATTCCCAATGAATGGAAATGGTACTGGTGCCCACTTGAGCAAATCTATGAACAGCAGGAATACAAGTGAAAAGTGACTCCAGACAGAGGGTTGCTTAGGAATTACTTGTAAACTTAAAGAGGTAAACTCAGGCAAAATTGAACTACTAAAATTGGGTATTTGATTTGAGTATCGCAGAGAGTTGTAGTCAGAAAACTGAAATGTTTCCTGGAGTCTCTTGAAGGTTCACAGCAGGTTGTATTTATGGACAAGGGTGAAAGAGGTGAAAGAGGGCAGTCTGACCTAAGTCAAGCAGTAAGTTCTTGGGCTTAGGACTGGGGAGACAGTCTGGGGATTGATCAGGAGATAAGTTTCTGCCTTTTTTTGTGGAATCAGGACTTTATGGAAAATGAGTCTCAATATTCACAAATTCCATTTTTCTGAAAGTATATGTGTGAGCCTGACCATTTCAGATCCTCCAGCGCTATTTAGAGCTTTTACTATCTTCCCTTGCCTACAACTGCAGCAGTTCTTTTAAGGTGAGTCCACCAACCTTCAGCAACCTTCCTGACCCACAGTTTCACTTTCCCTGATTTTAGTACAACTATTTAAAATGTTTTTAATTATACAACCGTGTTATACCCAATTATAAATTTGACACTTGGGTTTAGTCCCACATTTTTCAAGCTTTCCCACCCCTCCACCAGTGTCCTATTCCTCTACCAATGGCCAAAATTCCATGTCCCCCTCCCAGTCAGCCTCTATAGCAAGAATTTTCCTTTTTCTTCTTCTTCTTCCTCTTCTTCTTCTTCTTCTTCTTCTTCTTCTTCTTCTTCTTCTTCTTCTTCTTCTTCTTCTTCTTCTTCTTCTTCTTTCTTCTTCTTCTTCTTCTTCTTCTTCTACTTCTTCCTCCTCCTCCTCCTCCTCCTCCTCCTCCTCCTCCTTCTTCTTCTTCTTCTTCTTCTTCTTCTTCTTCTTCTTCTTCTTCTTCTTCTTCTTCTTCTTCTTCTTCTCTCTTTCTCTCCTCTTCCACATTATGGCTTACAGACATGTAGGGGTTCACTTGATCACTTGACATCCCGTTATTCATCAATTTTGCTCTAGTGGGTGCCAGTATTATTTCCATTTGACCCTATCGTGTGTAGAGGTGTAGTACAATGGCATCTGGTTGCTTCCAGAATACGAAGAACCTCAAACCGTTCATTCAGGGTCTTGACAAAGAAGACTGACCATCTTGTAGGTGGGTGGCCATGTGATCTTTTGATGTTCCTTGGGATCCAGTCGGAGCGACTCTAGTCAGCGGTCGTCTCCAAATCGCATTATGTTCAGCCCATCTGATTTTCAATGCCTTAGCAAGCGAGACAGCGTCCCTGATTCTGGAACAGCAATGGAGGTTGGAACTCAGATTCCTTCTCTCACTTGAATGAGTCTTGATATTCCAAGCATAAAGCTCTTTCGATTCCTCTTTGGGGGACCCAAATAGAATTCTCATCCTGCTTTCGTAGGGCCCATCCTGCTTTTCGTGGTCTCTGAGGCATATATTAATGCAGGGAGAACGGTGGAGTCAAAGATATGTGCCCAGAGCCAGAGGTTCTTTGTCCTTTTAGTTATTTCTTTGATGATTTTGGGGACATTCCATGCTGCTCCCTTCCTCCTGTGCAGCTCAGGTTTTTAGGTGGTTCATCATGGTTGACTTCTCAACCTAGGTACCCATAACTGCTGCATTCAGAGATGTTTGTTCCGTTGAGAGTGAATGGGGCCTCTGGAACTAGTTCATTTTCATGAACATAGTTTTGTTGAGATTCAGCTGTAGACCTATCTTTCCACATTCTCGGTCAAAGTCAGCCAGCATTTGTGCCGCTTGGCTAATATTTGGTGTTATTAGAATGATGTCATCAGTGAAGCAGAGGTGAAGTGTGGTTGCCAACTCTCTATCTTCACTCCCCATTCCTTCCCATTCTAATTGGTGTATGATGGTTTCAAGGGTGGCGCTGAAGAATTTTGGTGAAATGGGATCACCCTGCAGAACCCCTCTTTTGACATCAATGATCACTTCCTTGCCAGAATGGTGAGATCCTAGTGGTTAATCCATAATACAGCTCACGAAGGATCTTGATGTATTGGGTTTTGAATGCCCTCTTTGGCTGAGAGGCGATGACTGCTTCAGTCTCCACAGAATCAAAGGCTTTCTTTAAATCAATGGACGTGAGACAGAGTGGCATCTTGAACACCCTACAAACTTCAATGAGCTTGGTTACGTGTGGATATGGTCGATTGTGCTGAATCCTTTTCAGAAGCCAGCTTGCTCGCATGATTGTCCTTCATCTAATGTTCTGCCAATCCTGTTCAGGATGACTTGAGTGAACAGCTTGTAGATGGGGACAACAGGCAGATGGGGCTATAGGTGCCAATGTCATGAATGTCTCCCTTCTTAAACAGTAGAACTGTCCTGCTGGTTTTCCACAGGAGGGCACTTTGCATTCAGACGGGTAGCATGTGAAGAGCCAAGCCAGGCTAGAAGAATCTGAATAATCTGAATAATCTGAATGGCAGATTCTCCAGGTGTTCCCAAGGTCTGACTTTGTCTGGAGCCTAGTGCTGTTTTCTTCTCTACGAAATGGCATGTTGGATTTCAGAAGGAGAACATTGGGAATGACATATCCATCCTGGGAATTTGGGTATGTGGGCGAGGTGGATGCGGCTATCAAAGAGATCTGAGCCATGGATAATCTTCTCCATTGCCTTTCTGGAAGATGCGATAGATTCATTAGGACATTGGAGGGCAGTCATCTTGGTCTTATAGTTGGCGAAAGACAGGTGGGCATTGTGAATGCTTTTCCCGGCTTCTACTGCATCTTCCAGTATTTCTGCTCTTCTCTCTTTGAGGTCTTCCTTTATTGCTTCTCTAGCACTGCTTTGCAAGCTTGGACATTAGCA
>JAJIBD010030547.1:0-23359 GCA_021461705.1 Cryptotis parvus
TTTTTTTGTTTTGTTTTGAAATCAGTTAAAAGAAACTGGGTCCCTAGAAGCTGCAGTGGTCTAAGCAGCAGCAGCAAGTTTGTGCATTTGACCTTTGTTTTTCTTTAAATATGTTTTAAATTATCACACTGCTGGCACACCTCATTTGCATGAAATTCTGCACCATACATACTAATCGTAGTAAAGTTACCCCACCCCACCACCACCCCCAGGGACAAAAAAAAAACCCTACTCTGTAAGATAATTTGTACTGAAATCTAACCAAACTTCGTTAAGTTGTCTGTGACAAGATTATAAATGATATGAAAAAATAGCATTTTTAACATTTTGGCCATCAACTTAAGGAAATGGTTTGTCTATACAAATTCTTATAATTTGTAAAGGTCATATATTCTACCCTCATATGGTCCTCAGAATTAAAGCATAATGAAAAAGAAAAAGAATGCAACTGAGTGCTAAGGCAGAACATTTTGCCAAAAAATAATGAAGGTAGAGTATATACTAAATATCAAGTGCAGAATTTCATAGGGCCAACAAAATAACAGTCTATATTTTTCATTTACACAGGCGAAGTGGATTTTGCAATTACCAGTTGCGTTAAATGCACCAAATGAAGCTCCTAAAATTGATACTATAAGGCACCACCTTAAGTTTTCCAGGCTGCAACTGTGCATAATTTTAAAATGGTTTTCTTAAATTTATTTATTTTTTTAAACATAACACGAGGAAGGTGTTAAAACTGGTGTAATAGCTCAATAGAATAAGTATTCCAGATTTTGGGAGGGATGAAGGGGGAATGATATTCAGAACCCTTCACCAGAATCCCCCCAACTTGATCATAGTGGATTAATGATGTGCTTTGTGATGTGGTTAGTAAATAACACCAGCTTGACGGATCTTTCTTTCTGCACCAAAACCCATTGAGTTATCTGGTCCCCTGGGCTGATGAAGAACCATTAGGCGAGGAGCGCTGGCGTCATCCAGGGTGATGTTCTTCAACCAATTGACCAACCGATCAGGTCGCGGAGCCGCAAGCAGCCTTAGGGCCTTCGCAACCTCGCCAAACGTTACAGGCACTGCACTTGCCAGTGCGCTGATTGAGAATCACAGAGAATTCCACCTCATCCCCTGCCTGTAGCTCAATGCCGTCCTGAACTTCTTTCACATGGAAAAAGAGCTTCTTACTATCCCCGACTTCATAGTTAATGAAGCCAAACTGATCTTTCACACACTCCACTGTGGCCCTACGCAAAGGGTGTGATGTTGTAGGCCATAGTCTGTGTATTTTGGCCCAGAACACATAATTGAAACTTGACACTCTCCCCTTTCTGCAGGCAATCCCCTTTGTTGGCCATTCCAACTATACCAAATGGATAAACTTCACCTTTCATGTCGCCCTCCTCACGTTCATTGATTTAAAGAAAGCCTTTGATTCTGTGGAGACTGAAGCAGTCATCGAAGCCCTAGCCAAACAGGGTGTTCAAACCCAATACATCAAGATCGTTTGTGAGCTGTATTACGGATTCACCACCAGGATCTCACCATTCTACAAAGAAGTGATCATTGATGTCAAAAGAGGGGTTCGACAGGGTGATACCATTTCACCAAAACTCTTCAGCACCACCCTTGAGAACATCATGCGACAATTAGAATGGGAAGGAATGGGAGTGAGGATAGATGGTCAGCAACTACACCACCTTCGTTTGCTGATGACATCGTTCTAATAACACCAAACATTAGCCAAGCGGCACAAATGCTGGCTGACTTTGATGAGAATGTGGAAAGATAGGTCTACAGCTGAATCTAAAGAAAAGTATGTTCATGAAAAACGAACTAGTTTCTGAGTCCCCATTCACTCTCAATGGATCTAACATCTCTGAATGCAGCACTTATGTGTACCTAGGTCGAGAAGTCAACATGATGAATGACCTCCTGAGCTGCGCAGGAGGAAGAGAGCGGCATGGAATGCTTTCAAAGGCATCAAAGAAATAGCTGAAAGGACAAAGAACCTCTTGCTCTGGCACATCTCTTCGACTCCACCATTCTCCCTGCATTAACATGCCTCAGAGACCTGGGCCCTATGAAAGCAGGATGAGAATGCTATTCGGGTCTCCCCAGAGAGGAATCGAAAGAGCTATGCTTGGAATATCACGCCTCACTCAAGTGAGAGAAGGAATCCGGAGTTCCGACCTCCATCGCTATTCCAGAATCAGGGACGCTGTCTTGTTTGCCAAGGCATCGAAAATCAGATGGGCTGGACATGTAATGCGATTTGGAGACAACCACTGGACTAGAGCCGTTACCGACTGGATCCCACGGGATATCAAAAGATCACGTGGCCGCCCACCTACAAGATCGTCAGACTTCCTTGTCAAGACCCTGAAGGAATGGTTTGAGGCTCTTCATATTCCTGAATCAACCAGATGCCATTGGGCTACATTGGCACGTGATAGGGTCCAATGGAAATGTTACTGGCACCCGCCTCCAGCAAATCGATGAATAATGGGATTCAAGTGATCAAGTTCTTGGAATCCGTTAGAGCTATTTTTTGGTATGGTTTTACATGCATATATTTAATCTTGTTTTTCCTATAGGACTTCCAGGTAGAATTTCCCTTGAACAAATGTTTTTGCAGCAATGAATCAATTCAAAGGTTCTAAACTAAGCCAGAGTAATACATAGTTAAGAAAGGAAATTTGGTATCACAAACATCACTTCAGGGTTTTGAAGTCCTACAAATGAAGTTTAGATCCTTTCAGGACTGGAAAACAAAAGTCAGTCTGTCTGTAGTTCTACTCACTGCCTTGGTGAGTACACCAACAGACAGTTTGTGTGTAGTGTGTTAGCAAGTGTTAATATATAGCCAGACTGTCTCATTTTATATTTGGGAAACTAGGGTTCTTTTTTTTTTTTTTGCTTTTTTTTTATTATACCACAGTGAAACATACAATTACAAAGGTGATCATAATTGGTTCTTGGTAATACAGTATACCAGCACCCATCCCTCCACCAGTGCCCCATTTCCACACCAATGTACCCCACCCCCTCCTGCCCACCTCCATGCTGCCTTAATAGCAGGTACCCCAGAAACTAGGGTTCTTTTATTGGCCCATTCTACACAGGTTTCTAGTCCTGTTCTGAGGAGGGCCATTCCTCAGAACTCAGTCTACTACAGAACCAAGACCCCAAGTATGTTGTGCTTTGTTTGTGCGTGTGTGTATATGTGTGTGTGAGAGAGAAAGAGAGACAGAGGGAGAGAGAGGGATAGAGAGGGAGAGAGAGGGATAGAGGGAGAGAGAGTGTGCAGGTTAAAGAATCAGTAGTTGGGAGTTTGATCAGTGATACAGCAATAACAGTGTGATGTGTGGGAGACCCTTATAGGGAGCCAGTTCTGAGGGACGTAGGGCTTTGCTTCTGGTGGCTGTAGCTCTGGTGTTCCAGGGACCAGTGGCAAGAATTGCTATTTGAACAGGATTGAAGAGGCACCCCCTTTACTCTGTCTCAACCTCTGGTGGATTCAGCCTACATCCTGACACCTGATTTAATGTACTTATAGATCAACCAGTGAATTTTATTTCTCCCTCCCCTTTGTCATTGTTTCTGCAATTACCATGCATTACACACTTTTTTGTGGTGCCAGGTATCGCAAACAGCAGAGGTGCAGGTCACATTTAGGTCTGTGGCCTGTTTAATGTTGGAGATCTAACTCTGGGCATCATAAACCTTAAGGGTCCCATGTGTTTACAAAGCACATGCATGATTGGTGGGGTGTTCCCCAGACTTCTCTGTTTCCATAGCTCATTTTCACAGTTGAATTCTCACAGTTACCCTATGGAAACTAGGAAACTAGAACTGAGAGATTGTAACAAAGGTTGCATGAACTTCCAGCCTGGTTGGCTAACTCCAGAGCCTAACTTTGTATGTGCTATTTATTTCCTAATCTCAACTTTTTTTTATAAGCAATGCTACTATGAATATCAGAAATGCATATTTTTTAGCAAGTCCTCAGAATTGTTAGCCCTTCGACCTCTAGAATTTATTTCTTCCTGAAATATGAGGGAGGCAGATAATCTTATCAAGTAAACAGGAAGCTGTACTCAGCAACAGGCCCTTAAAGCCCAACCAGCTGAGAACTGGGAGTTTTCTGGTTGTGTCTTCTATTCCAGGTAAGAAGCTTCTCTCACAGTGATTCAGTAGCAAAAGTATCATAACCCCCTCCCCCCGTTATGCACCTCTCTGTGTGTAAAGGAACTAGCCATATTTGCTTCCTTTGTGATTTTTGATAACTTTTCAGGAACCCTGTGAAGTTGGTGTAAGATCACAGCCAAAAGATCCCCTGGCAGCAAGGACTTTTTCTCTTGCATCTTTTTCAAAGCAGAACAAAATGGTAAGAATTTTCCTAAAATCACTGCAGAATGCACCGCATCTATTTCATACAACAGAGCTTGCACTGCTAAATAGTTCCAATGTCCAACTGTACTGCCATTTGCTGAGCACTATTCTCAATGATACTCTTGTAGGTCCAAGAGTTTCTTAAACAATCAGGACATATTCTCTGAAATGACTTGTTAGGGGACGTTATTGCTCTGTGTTCCTCAGAATGTAATTCCATACACAGAGACTACCTGGTACAGCTTGTGGGGACTTCTTTATACACAATGACCTTGTGAAAGGGTGTTATTCTTTGCCTTTGATATATGGTGGAACTGGGAAGAAGCTAATACTTGGTGAGATCAAGACTGTTCCATCTTAAACAACCAGTATGCCCGAGAACTGATGACTGGATAAAGAAACTGTGGTACATCTACACAATGGAATACTATGCAGCTGTCAGAAAAAATGAAGTTATGAAATTTTGCTATAAATGGATGGATATGGAAAGAATCATGTTGAGTGAAATTAGTCAGAAGGAAAGAGAGAGACATAGAATGACTGCATTTATTTGCATGACATAAATATACTAGGTGATCTTACCAAAAGTGGAAATTACCACAAGCGTGTGGGGAGTCAGAGGTTGGTTTAGATAGAGAAAGGAACATGAGTGAATAAATGTCTAAAGTTCTGATACTAACATAGAACTGAGCATTAAATACAGACAAAAAATGCAAATGATGGCTTCTAAGTGTATCGTAGTGCAACCCACAATGTGTGGGAGAAGGAGGAGAGAGAGAGGGAGAGGAGAGGAGATAAAGAACCTGCCCTTTAGGCCGGATGTGGGGGGGGAATTGGGGACATGGGTGGTGGCTGAGGGGCACTGGTGGAGGGCGGAGTGCTGGAACACTATGTGACCGAAACCCCCCCCAAGCGTGAACAACGTTGTAATTGTATATCTCACGGTAGTATAATAAAATGTTAAAAAAAAAAGACTGTTCCATCTCACTAGCAGTTACCTGGTGGCCATGGGATCTGACCACCTAGAAAGATCCTCAGGGCAGGAGAATCAAAGTAGATTAGTGACTGACTACAGGGAAGTCAGAAAATGTCTAAATAAGTTACTTCCTAAAAATTTTCAAACTTTCAGTGCCAGAGAGATGATACAGTGGGCAGCGTTCTTGCCCTGCATGTTGCCAACCCATGTTCCATTCTTGGCATCTCATATGGTCCCCAAGCCCTCTAGGAGAGATCTCTGAGTGCACAGCCAGGCATAAGACCTGAGCACTACTGGGTGTGGTCCCTCAAAAAACAACAACAACAAAAAAAAGTTTCAGAGTTTTACACTTTAGAACCAGGAAAATATAGATAGAAATTTCCCAAACATTAGTTATCATAGAAACAGACATATCTAGTAGTATTTGTTGTTGATTTAGGAGCTTGCTATAAAGCCTAAGGTTGGCAAATTCTCACTGTGTGCTACTATACTTTGCAGTCTCTTTCTCATACCCCTCTTTGAAAAAAATGGAATTGTTATCCGGCCTAAGTCTTGTAGAAGCCCCAAGCCTGGAGAGGTGTGAATGGGACCAAACTTGAAAACAGGATCTTTGTAGATATAATCAGGTTCCCTATAAAGTCCTTAGGGTGGGCCTAATCAAATCTGATTGGTGTGTTTAATGAGAGGAGGGTGATGGCCCCATGAGGGAAAGACTCACAAAGAGAACACAAGGGACCATTAAGGCAGAGAGTTTAGTGGCAAAACTGCAGCCCAAGAGTCCCAAGATAGCCTCCTTGCCCAGAAACTAGAAACAAGCAAGACAGCACTCTGCAACATCTAATGAGAGGTACCTGGAGATATCTTGATTTCAGAAATCCCCAACTGGGGCTGGGGACTTCATTGTCATTTGTTTATGTCCCCTGGCTTTTGCTACTCTATTTAGCAGTCTTCGAAACAAATGCAACCCTGTTGGGGCGCCACCGGGGTCCATGACAGTGTCAGGAAGCGAAGTTCCCTTCTATCTCCAAAACCAGCGGGGAATGGATGAAGACTCAGGAATCTGATGCAGTTTTAAAAGGACTTTACTATCACAGGGTCCAATATACAATCCAAGAGGAGGGAAAACCTCCGGACTCTGGGTTCCCAGCTAGGCCCCAGCCAGGTTTAGGCCAAATGGCTGCCACCACATGTTGAGGCCCAACAGAGAATGGAGAGGACAGAGAAGCAAAACACCAAGGGAAGCCGAAATGGCAAAAAGGGGGGAAAAGAGAGAGATTATTTCTTCTTGCAGTTTATTTTATAGCTAGAAATCTGCCCAAACTCCCCAGCCCAGCCCATTCTGGGCTGGGCTATATAGAGATGAAAAAGGAAAATAGCTCTATAGAATGTAGCAACTTCAGGAGACCATCTGGTTGTTTACAAGGACCCAGAGCTAATTAAAAGACTCATAGCAGAGCTGGGAGGAGCTATAAGCTAAATGTAACTTCCCCTGGCAGGAAGGATCAAATGCCCTCAGGTAATTTCTCCCAGCACCTCACCTAATGTCTTGAGCCAAGATCTGCCTGGAATTGCCTTTATAGGGTAGAGAAGGGGGTTTCTGAGATGGCATGTCTCTGTACCAAAGACTAATACTAATGCCATTTAAATATTTCTCCAAGCCTTCACAAGAGTCTCGTCTAATTCACGGTAGTTTTGTATTTTAGTTGCCTTTGAGTTACCAGGGGAGCCATGCTTGCTTGCTTGGAGGCAAACAGCATTTCTCTCTGGTCTAATTACTTAAGAGATCCAACGTGGCCAGGCAAATATGCTGGTAAGATCTAGCTAGTCCCACAATGCTTGTGGTAGCATGAGAGAATATTTATACCAGCCAGTACAGAATACATGGTCAGATAAGACTGCCACATTCAGACTATCCCCCTATCTATGAAGTGACCTGCAGGAGGCAATCCAGGGAAGATGCAGAGGCCTAGGCTTTTAGGTGTCCTGTAACACAACCCCTTCATTTTGTTTGTTTACTTGTTCATTTACTATTTTTTGTCTTTTTTTAGGTCACATCTGTTGATACTCAGGGGTTACTCCTGGCTGTACACTCAGTAATTACTCCTGGCAGTGCTCGGGGACCATGTGGGATACAGGGATCTCTCCTTAATGAGGAACTCAGTGCAGTGATGCACAATGATCAGTCTCCTCCTTCTTTCCTCAAACATAGAATTTCACTTGGCTTTTTTTAAAAAACAGTCACATGGATATTATTTAAATTGAAATTCAAAATGTGTATTTGCTCCCCAAGCCAGTTCGACCTTATTTTACCTTTTGAAAAACCACCTAAGTATAGGATGTCATTTTGTCCCTTTCAGCTTTTTATTTCCTGTCAGTCTTTCACCCCCTTGTGTTAACCACTTCTAGCTGGTTGAAGTAGCCTTGGTCCTGGCAGCGCAATTTCTCTATTATGGGACTCATCTCAAAAATCAAATAAGGAAGCTCGCCTTGAAAAGTATTCATTACTCAGAGCTTACTGCCCTTCAGTTTCTGCCATGGTTCTGTGCTCAGCCCAGCTAGTTCATCCCCCTCTGTGTGTGTTTCATGTGTATCACTTTCTTTAGATGTTGCCTTTTTTTTTGGCTCTTGAGAACATTTGTGTGGATTTTCTTCCCTTTTTTTTAAAAAAACTGAATGATACTAAGACACAATACCAATTACTTATGTATAATAATTTCAGGACTAAAGGTTGAACCAGGGTCAGTTATAAGCATCACATATGATTCCCTGAGCCATCTCCAGGTGTAGGATGCCCTACCCCCCCATCCCTTCTTTATTGTGCTCATAAATAAAGCACACAGTTTTGAGGACCCCCTGAGTACTCTCAGATATGGCCCAAAAATTCAAGAAAAATGTTTTGCATTGTAATGATATTTATTTCTGTAGAGAGGTTGATAATACAAATTACAAATAGCTATTGAGTTTCTTCCTACATATTAGGTATATACATAATATATGCCTAGTACATGGGTACCTTGCCTATGTTCTTCCTATTTAAAATTTTTTGTTTGTGTTTGGGTCACACCTACTGGTGCTCAGAGACTGCTCTTGGCTCAGTGCTTAAGAAGGGCTCCTGACAATTGAGGCTCACAGTTGGGGGCTCCCACATGCAAAGAATGTAGTTTGCTCATTGAGCTCTCTCTCTACCTCTAGGCAGTTTCCCTCTCTTTTAACTAAAACATTTTTATTAAAGCACTATGAGGACCTATACTATGAAAACTTCAAAACATGCAAGAAAGAAAATGATGAGGATCTTAGGAAATGAAAAAACATTCTGTGCTCATGGATTAGAAGAGCCAATATTATCAAAATAACCTTCTTACCTAAGCAAAGGGAGAGATTCAGTATAGTCCTGGTCCAAATCTAGGCACTGTCTTATAAAAATGTGTTGAACAATGATGCTTTTAGAGTGAACAGCTCAGTGACACTGAATGCCTTCACACTGTTTTACAGCTACCCTCTTTCTCTAGTTCTCAGCAATTATCAGTTCCCCCCAAGAAACCCCTTACAATTGTCAGTCCCCCAAATAAACCCCTCCTTCATTAAACATTTTCTTTGTCTTCCCTGCTTCCATCAGTTGCTGGAAGCCACCAAACAGTTATTTTGTTTCTGTGGCTTTCTTTCACCTGGGTAATGAAATAATAAAGCAGGTGATTTTGGTAACTGGCTTCTATTATTTAGCAAGGCTTGGGGCTTCCTCCACATCGTTCCACTGCATGTTTGTGTCTTCTTCAGTTGATAGTTTTGCCTTTTTGCTGTTGTGGGTAGTGCTGCTATAAATATATGTTTGTGCATATACCTGTCTTAGTGTTAAAATAGTGTCTTTTAGGACTTGGGGAATAGGATGACTGTATTTCTAGAAAGCTTTATTTGGTGTCTGGAATTCATGATTGAATGATACCTACATGGAAGTTCTTGTGCTGCTCTCAGTTACGCTTCCATTTCTGGTATGTCTCGAGGTGAGAAGTCACATCACCAAGGTCATTGTCATCCTGATGTTGACAACTATAGTTGTGATTTTGAGAAACATGTTGCATAATTGGAGATACTTTCACTGTCAGTTTTACAGTTGGAGAAATGAGGCTTATAGAATTGCGGCGCTATGCCCAAATTATAGACCATGATAGAACTGGGATGAAATGAAGCCTTTGGATACTACAGTTTGTCATGTGATGATTATATGGCCTTCTTCAAGAAGTTGCTTGTTTTTTATGATTTCAATGAATTGCTTCCACTAATCAATAGTAATAAATCATAAGGGTTACAGCAGGTAGAATGGTAGCTTTGCACATAGCCCACCCAGGTTTAATCTCTGCACTGCATATCATCTCCTGAGTTCCACCAGGAGTGATCCCTGAGCACAGAGCTGTAGCAACCCTGAGCACAGCCACGTGTTGCCTAAACAAACAAGTAAAAAATTATAAGCTATGAGAATTGGAATCATTATGGTGTCACAAACTTTACCAAAAGAAACTTAATAGAATAGGATGGAAAATATCACATACTAGTGTTTAATAAAATTTCCACTTCAGTTACATGTGTGTGCATGTTTATGTGTATATGTTGGATGACAGGCCTAGCTAGCTTGGGAGCTTTGCTATTTTATCCACTTACAGCTTAATATATTTACATGTTCTTAAGCCAGGGTTCATACTAATGAGACTCTCTCTTCTAAGTAAACACTGATGGAGGGTGTGGCAGTTACAGAAGTCACCTTGACTCTGAATGAGTAACTTCTGACTTATTATTATACATCACTAAGACATCTATGTTATCAAGGATGGGCACAGCTCCTCTTTATACCCACAGGACCCAGTGTGGGACAGTTAGAATTTACCAGGAGACTACAACCCTGGCTATGTTGAGACTATCATTCTATCTATCTATCTATCTATCTATCTATCTATCTATCTATCTATCTATCTATCTATCTATCTATCTATCTATCTATCTATCTATCTATCTATCTATCTATCTATCTATCTATCTATCTATCTATCTATCTATCTATCTATCTATCTATCTATCTATCTATCTATCTATCTATCTCTCTATCCTCTATCTTCTATCTCTATCTCTCTATCTCTATCTCTCTATCTCTCTACTCTCTATCTCTCTATCTATCTATCTATCTATCTATCTATCTATCTACTCTATACTATCTATCTATCTACTATCTATCTATTATCTATCTATCTATCTATCTACTATCTACCTACTATCTATCTATCTATCTATCTATCTATCTATCTATCTATCTATCTATCATCTATCTATCTATCTATCTATCTATCTATCATCTATCTATCTATCTATCTATCTATCTATCTATCTATCATCTATCTATCTATCTATCTATCTATCATCTATCTATCTATCATCTTCATCTATCTATCTATCTATCTATCTATCATCATCTATCTATCTATCTATCTATCTATCTATCTATCTATCTATCTATCTATCATCTATCTATCTATCTATCTATCTATCTATCTATCTATCTATCTATCTATCTATCTATCTATCTATCTATCTATCTATCTATCTATCTATCTATCTATCTATCTATCTATCTATCTATCTATCTATCTATCTATCTATCTATCTATCTATCTATCTATCTATCTATCTATCTATCTATCTATCTATCTATCTATCTATCTATCTATCTATCTATCTATCTATCTATCTATCTATCTATCTATCTATCTATCTATCTATCTATCTATCTATCTACCATTCTATCTATCTATCATTCTATCTATCTATCTATCTATCTATCTATCTATCTATCTATCATCATCTATCTATCTATCTATCTATCTATCTATCTATCTATCTATCTATCTATCTATCTATCTATCTATCTATCTATCTATCTATCTATCTATCTATCTATCTATCTATCTATCTATCTATCTATCTATCTTTTCTACACCCAAGGATGAGAATGTAGCGGACTCCCCAGTAGAAAAGCATCATAAACCAGTCGTACAAAATCCCTTATTTGAAAATTACACAAGAACACTGGTCCCCCAGCTCTGGCTGACCCTGCTCACAGATGGGCTTGAACTTTCCTAACCTAGAAGCTCGTATCCCCTAAAGATATGTGGTTACACATTACCCTAAAAAGGCACCATGCAGGCATTTAAGACGGAACCAGTTAACTAAGTGCAGCAGTAAGAAAACATCACCAATCTTCACTTCCAGCATCAGACTGTGCTAATCCAGAGCATTCCCCCAAGAGGATGTCTGAGAGTTTCGGGCGGGTGCTTCAGTTCCTGGCAGAGGCAAACCAGGGCCCAGCCGCAGGATGGTGCAGGGCAGAGGCGTGGTTGCCGGTCAGACCCAGGCCAGGGAAACAGATGCCATCTCATTTGTGCTATTCAGACCCAGTAAAGGTCCTGGCCAGCTCAGAGGACGTGGTGGACGGGAGCAAGTGAAAAAAGGACTGGGCGGGTTCTCGTCCAGAGGCGGCGAAACCCAAGAGGCAGGTGAGACGCAAAAAGACTATCATTCTATCTATCTATCTATCTATCTATCTATCTATCTATCTATCTATCTATCTATCTATCTATCTATCTATCTATCTATCTATCTATCTATCTATCTATCTATCTATCTATCTATCTATCTATCTATCTATCTATCTATCTATCTATCTATCTATCTATCTATCTATCTATCTATCTATCTATCTATCTATCTATCTATCTATCTATCTATCTATCTATCTATCTATCTATCTATCTATCTAATCTATATTTTATTATATGATCGTGGATCATGATATATACAATTTCAAAGATGTTCATGTTCAGGTTTTAGTCATACAGTGTTCCAGCATCCATCCCCCGTTAGTGCCCATTTCCCACCACCAATAACCTCTATTCCTCCCCCTTCTCCTAGCCTGCCTCTATGGCAGGTTCTTTATCTCTTCTCTCTCTCTCTCTATCTCTCTTTCTTCTCTTGCACATTGTGTAAGAGGTTATTTGGTGTATCTTTTTGCCTATACTCAATGCTCAGTTCTAGGCTGGTTTTTATCATTTTTGATGATTATTACCACACTGTTCCCTTCTTTGTCTTACCTAACCTCTGACTCCCATATACTTTCAGGTAGATTACACCTTTGACAAGACTTCCTGATTCATATTTGGCTGACTTTGGATATTGGCATCATAATATATATGTATGCATATATACATATATATTTATGTCATGCAAATAAATGCAGTGAGACTATCGCTTTAAAATATAGGAAGGATCATGCTAGTTTTCCCTCAAGCATGCAAGTGTGACTCTTTTAGTATATGGAGAACAAGATACTCAGAATCACCCTGATGCAGATAATAAATAAGGACCTTATGGGTACTATCTAGATTACATGAAGCCCATGAAATTAAGATGCATTACCTTATACCAGTCCCCATCTCTCTCCACTGTTTTGCATAAGAGATAATTTCAGAAGAAGGGATTAGCTATTTGTTTATACCTGTAGTATGGTGTAACACCACCCTTCTACACTCTTCTACTATCTAGAAACTGTTTAGGGTTCTTTGTTGACAGGACCCTCCCTGAAGCTAGGATTACTTTTGTGTATATAAAAGGGACTGCCTTGAGGTACTGTCACCTTTTTGGTGGAACTCTCTCTGGTGGAATCTCTTTGGTAGGAGACTTGGACCCTCGTGTATGGTCTAAGTTCTGACCAGAGCTAAAAGTCTTCCATTATATTGGATTGTGGTGGTAGAGTTTTTTGTACTATTAAAAGCCTTTGTAGAACTGCACTGGACTCGTGAGTTTTCATCCCTTCTCTGGCAGCTTCGGAGGAAGAAGAGAACTTCTGTCCTGATACTGTTGGGGACCCCAGTGGCTCCCTAACATGTCTATGTCAGACCTGATATAAAAAGGTTTCTTACTATGGGTTCCAGTAAAAGCAGTTTAAAATTTCTAGTCTATTATGTTCACGATATATTAACACCTATTATGTTCATGATATGTTCATGTATATGTTAACATCTGTACGCCACAGCTCATCAGAGCTCCACCCAAGAAGAAAGCTGATCTCTCCCCATTTCATCAGTAAATGCACGGACTGAGAGCCTACTACCGAGAGTATCCCACCTACACGGAATCTTCCCAGAGCCTGGCAAGCTACCCATGTCGTATTTAATATGCCAAAAACCAGTAACAATTATAGACCTCATTCCCATGACCTGAATGAGTGGTTTGAGGCTCTTTATGTTCCTGAAGCAAGCAGATGCCCTTGGGCTACACTAGCATGCAACAGGACATATGGAGATGTTACTGGTGCCTGCTGAGGAAATCGATGAACAACGGGAAGACAAGTGATACAAGTGATGTTCATGAGAAATCATTATTGGAAAACCACAGAACTTTAATCAATAGAAAAATTTAAAAAAATCCTCTGTTCAAATTTATTCCCCCTTTCCCCACTCCATGTTTTATGCATTAGGCAATTCTTGTTGTTTCTACACTCCTCATATACAGAGAAGTCTTCTCATCATCCAAGCTCACAAATCACAAATTCCCTGAAGCATAACATTTTTTTTACCTCCCTCATAGCCATTGTTGACTGATCCTGTGTGCTTTATTTTCAAAATTTGATTGGAGAGCACTGAACTTGGTGCTGCATGCCTTTGAAGTTTTGTTCATAATTCACCAGTACATAGTTCTTCCTGGTTTACTAAAGACAAAAGTGCATATTTCATTAGTGCTTTAGTAGGTGGGAAACCACATAGGTCCCATTCATCACAAATAGGCTAGTTGTGCTCATTTGTCATAAATGGGAGCCCACATCAGAAGGGGCAACCTCAGAGGGAGACATCATACCCCTTTTGGGGTGAAGAGGGAGCACAGAGGCCCAGGCAGCCTCCATGAAGGGCCCTGTAGACATGCAGATGAGAATTTCACATGGTAAATGGTGGGTTTTCTTCACGTCAGTAATAATCCACAGCAGTCCTCTGGGGAACCTTTCAAAAAGACAGTTTGAAAATTTTTCCTTAAAACTAAGATTTTTATTAATAATGAGAGCATATTTAAAATGCCAAGTGGTGGGTGGAAAAGCCTAAAAGCAGCTTTTTAATAAACTGGTGTGAATTATAACTTAAATCTACAAAATAGAATTACGGTTTAAATTTTATTGTTTAGTTTAAATGCAAAAGTTCAGTCTCAGTTCTGAAATGATGGGGTGGAAATACGCTCTCAGTTCAAAATGCTGAACTCTCCTCAGGTATGGGTGCTGCAGCAGCGCCTATGTAAACAGCCCACATCTGCAAACTGTTGCCCAGGGTCGGGAAAAAGCGGATGGGTAGGCATCTTTGGGAAGCTACTAAACTGAAAAAAAATTCCTTTGTGTTCATTTACTTGAAGTCCATGGAGACCCTGTATGTTGGTGATGGAAAATTAGAACCTTAGTGTCTATTAGAAAGAGAATAACCCTGTTTTGGTAGAATCACATCACAATGTGATAGTGTAAAGTTATTAAAGAAAAAGCTAACCACATAAAAAGAGTGGTTAGCTGTGGGGGGTGCTTAGGGAACCACATAGTACTGGGGAATGGACTCAGGCTCTTTGCTTGCCTCAGCTCTGCCTCTCCAGTCTGATTACATGACATTTTGTCGCCTTTGTTTCTCAGTGCCAGGGATTGAATCACACATGCTGGTGCTCTGTTACTCTGTTGCCCTACCCAGGAAAGGGAAGTGTTGGGAGAGCAGAGGCCTGGTTTAAGTCTGAGTGCCTGTCAAGAGCATTCAGTGTGTGGCTTGTACTTAGTGTATTGGCTGATCAGGAAGAACAGAACAACAGTGGTGGGATCTAGTGCTTTGAATTATTTATTGAGTGCTATACTCCAGACTGCCCCTCGAGGTGTTGCAGGTGTGGCTGCTATGCCCAACTGTGTTGGCAGGTGGCTGACAGGAGACAGGCTTGTCTACACTCAAGGCTCTGCCTTGTGGGCCCTGTGTGGTTGATGGCCTGACATAGAAAAAGACTGGGCCCACTGGGATGAAACCAGAGCCACGGCAGAGCCTGGCAAGCTATCCATGGTGTATTCCGATATGCCCAAAACAGTAACAATAATGGACCTCATTCCCAATGAATGGAAATGGTACTGGCGCCCACTTGAGCAAATCTATGAACAGCAGGAATACAAGTGAAAAGTGACTCCAGACAGAGGGATTGCTATAGGAATTACTTGTAAACTTAAAGAGGTAAACTGAGGCAAAATTGAACTACTAAAAATTGAGTATTTGATTTGAGTATCACAGAGGAGTTGTAGTCAGAAAACTGAAATGTTTCCTGGAGTCTCTTGAAGGTTCACAGCAGGTTGTATTTATGGACAAGGGGTGAAAGAGGTGAAAGAGGGGCAGTCTGACCTGAGTCCAAGCAGTAAGTTCTTGGGCTTAGGACTGGGGAGACAGTCTGGGGGGATTGATCAGGAGATAAGTTTCTGCCTTTTGTGAATCAGGAATTCTATGGAAAATGAGTCTCAATATTCACAAATTCCATTTTTCTGAAAGTATATGTGTGAGCCTGACCATTTCAGATCCTCCAGCGCTATTTAGAGGCTTTTACTATCTTCCCTTGCCTACAACTGCAGCAGTTCTTTAAGGTGAGTCCAGCAACCTTCAGCAACCTTCCTGACCCACAGTTTCACTTTCCCTGATTTTAGTACAACTATTTAAAATGTTTTTAATTATACAACCGTGTTATACACAATTATAAATTTGATACTTGGGTTTAGTCATACATTTTTCAAGCACCCACCCCTCCACCAGTGTCCTATTCCTCTACCAATGGCCAAAAATTCCATGCCCCCTCCCCAGTCTGCCTCTATAGCAAGAATTTTCCTTTTCTTCTTCTTCTTCTTCTTCTTCTTCTTCTTCTTCTTCTTCTTCTTCTTCTTCTTCTTCTTCTTCTTCTTCTTCTTCTTCTTCTTCTTCTTCTTCTTCTTCTTCTTCTTCTTCTTCTTCTTCCTCCTCTCCTCCTCCTCCTCCTCCTCCTCCTCCTTCTTCTTCTTCTTCTTCTTCTTCTTCTTCTTCTTCTTCTTCTTCTTCTTCTTCTTCTTCTCTCTCTCTCTCTTTCTCTCCTCTTCCACATTATGGCTTGCCCTACAGACATGTAGGGATTCACTTGATCACTTGACATCCCGTTATTCATCAATTTGCTCTAGTGGGTGCCAGTATTATTTCCATTTGACCCTATCATGTGTAAGTGTAGTACAATGGCATCTGGTTGCTTCAGGACTACGAAGAACCTCAAACCGTTCATTCAGGGTCTTGACAAAGAAGACTGACCATCTTGTAGGTGGGTGGCCATGTGATCTTTTGATGTTCCTTGGGATCCAGTCGGAAATGACTCTAGTCCAGCGGTCGTCTCCAAATCGCATTACATGTTCAGCCCATCTGATTTTCAATGCCTTGGCAAACGAGACAGCGTCCCTGATTCTGGAACAGCAATGGAGGTTGGAACTCCAGATTCCTTCTCTCACTTGAATGAGGCTTGATATTCCAAGCATAGCTCTTTTCGATTCCTCTTTTGGGAGACCCAAATAGAATTCTCATCCTGCTTTCGTAGGGCCCTAGGTCTCTGAGGCATATATTAATGCAGGGAGAACGGTGGAGTCAAAGATATGTGCCCAGAGCCAGAGGTTCTTTGTCCTTTTTAGTTATTTCTTTGATGATTTTGAGGACATTCCATGCTGCTCCCTTCCTCCTGTGCAGCTCAGGTTTTAGGTCGTTCATCATGTTGACTTCTCAACCTAGGTACACATAACTGCTGCATTCAGAGATGTTTGTTCCGTTGAGAGTGAATGGGGCCTCTGGAACTAGTTCATTTTTCATGAACATAGTTTTGTTGAGATTCAGCTGTAGACCTATCTTTCCACATTCTTGGTCAAAGTCAGCCAGCATTTGTGCCGCTTGGCTAATGTTTGGTGTTATTAGAATGATGTCATCAGTGAAGCAGAGGTGGTGTAGTTGCCAACTGTCTATCTTCACTCCCATTCCTTCCCATTCTAATTGGTGTATGATGGTTTTCAAGGGTGGCGCTTGAAGAGTTTTGGTGAAATGGTATCACCCTGCAGAACCCCTCTTTTGACATCAATGATCACTTCCTTGTAGAATGGTGAGATCCCTGGGTGGTTAATCCGCAATACAGCTCACGAAGGATCTTGATGTATTGGGTTTGAACGCCCTGTTTGGCTAGGGCTTCGATGACCGCTTCAGTCTCCACAGAATCAAAGGCTTTCTTTAAATCAATGAACGTGAGACAGAGCAGCATCTTGAACTCCCTACAAACCTCAATGAGCTTGGTTACTGTGTGGATATGGTCGATTGTGCTGAATCCTTTTCAGAAGCCAGCTTGCTCGCATGATTGTCCTTCATCTAATGTTCTGCCAATCCTGTTCAGGATGACTTGAGTGAACAGCTTGTAGATGAGGACAACAGGCAGATGGGGCTATAGGTGCCAATGTCATGAATGTCTTCCTTCTTAAACAGTAGAACTGTCCTGCTGGTTTTCCACTGGGAGGGCACCTTGCATTCAGACAGGTAGCATGTGAAGAGCCAAGCCATGGCTTGAAGAATCTGAATAATCTGAATAATCTGAATGGCAGATTCTTCAGGTGTTCGGGTCTGACTTTGTCTGGGCCTGGTGCTGTTTGCTTCTCTACCAATGAAATGGCATGTTGGATTTCAGAAGGGAGAACGTTGGGAATGACATATCCATCCTGAGGAATTTGGTATGTGGGCAGGTGGATGCGGCTATCAAAGAGATCTGAGTCATGGATAATCTTCTCCATTGCCTTTCTGGAAGATGTGATAGATTCATTAAGACATTGGAGGGCAGTCATCTTGGTCTTATAGTTGGCGAAGGACAGGTGGGCATTGTGAATGCTTTTCCCGGCTTCTACTCGCATCTTCCAGTATTTCTGCTCTTCTCTCTTTGAGGTCTTCCTTTATTGCTTCTCTAGCACTGCTTTGCAAGCTTGGACATTAGCATTCGGTCTCCTGAGGCTCGCGCCTTGCCACGTTGGTGAATGAGCTCGAGAGTTTTTGAAGAAAGGCATCCTTTTGTGTCTTCCTCTCTCTCGACATTCTTCGCACAATCATGGAGGTGCTGAACCAGCTGGTTTTATTGTTGGATTATCATGTAAATACCTTTGTGTACATTCAACGCTTAAATTTAGTCTGGCATTAATATATCCCACAATTATTAGAACACACAATTATTAGAATACCAGAACACTGGTATATATTTATATCCCATTAATGAATGCAGCCATTCTATATCTGCCCTTTCCTTCTGACTAATTTTGCTCCAGCATAATAATCTCCATGCCCATCCATTTGCAGGTAAATTTTATAATTTTGTCCCTTCTGACAGTTGCATAGTATTCCATTGTGTAGATATACCATATTTTCTTTAGCCAGTCTTCTGTTCTCAGGCATTTAGTTTGTTTCCAGATTCTGGCTATCATGAACTGAGGTGCAATGAATACAGAAGTGCAGATAGTGTTTCTACTATGTGTTTTTGGGTCTTCAGGGTATATTCCCAGGAGTGGTATAGCTGCTTATAATAGGAGCTCAATATCTAGTTTTAGAAGGAATGTTCATATTCTTTCCAAAAGGGCTGGAAGAGTCTACATTCCCACCAATAGTGGATAGAGTCCCTTTCTCCAAACATCCATGCCAGTACTGGTTGTTCTTCTTGCTGTTTTGGATTTGTGCCAGTCTTTGTGGTGTGAGATGATACCTCATTGTTGCTTTGATTTACATCTACCTGATGATTAATGATGAAAAGCACTTTTCATATGCCTTTTGGCCATTTGAATTTCTTTTTTGGAAGTTTCTGTTCATTTCTTCAACCCATTTTTGATGGGGTTATCTGTTTTCTTCTTTGTAAAGTTCTACCAGTGCCTGATATATTCTGGATGTTAACCCCTTATCAGATGGGCATTGGGTGAATATTCTTTCCCAGTCTGTGGGATGTTTCTGTATCTTGGTCTCCATTTTTTTGAGGTACAGATGTTTTTCCAGTTTTACATAATCCTATTGTTTATCTTTGCTTCCATTTGCTTTGTCAGTGGTGTTTTGTCTTTGAAGATGCCTTTAGCTTCAATGTTGTAGAATGTTTTTCCTGTTTTCTTTGATGCACCTTATAGATTCATGTCTGATGTTGAGATCTTTAATCCATTTTGATCGGACTTTTTGTGCATGGCATTAGAAGGAGATCTAGGTGCACTTTAATTCTCCCAATCCATGAGCAGGGAATGTGTCTCCATTTCCTCAGGTCCTCTTTTATTTCTTGAAGCAACGTTTTGTAGTTTTCTTTTGTAGAGATCCTTTTTACATTCTTAGTCAAACTGATTCCTAGGTATTTAGGTTTCTTTTTGGTACAATTGTGAATGGGATCGTTTCTTTAATATCCCTTTCTTCTCTTTTGTTATTTGCACATAGGAAAGTCATTGACTTTTGGGTATTGATTTTGTACCCTGCCATGCTACTATAGGAATTTATTGTTTCTAGGAGATTTTTTGTAGATAGTTAAGGGCTCTCTAGGTATAATATGTCATCTGCAAATAGTGGCAGCTTAACATCTTCCTTGAATATCTGGATGCCCTTAATGTTCTTTTTCTTCCCTGATTGCTATGGCACGTACTTCCAGTACTATATTGAATAGAAGTGGTGATAGTGGGCAACCTTGTCTTGTCCCTGATCTTAGGGTGAAGGTTTTCTGTTTTCCACATTGATAATTATGCTTGCTGTGTGCTTGTAGTAGATGGCTTTGACTATATTGAGGAATTACTGTAATGGGAATTACTTTAATTCCCATTTTGTGGAGCGTTTTTATCATGAACGGGTGTTGGATCTTGTTGAATGCTTTCTCTGCATTTACTGATATGATCATATGGTTTTTATTTTTCCTCTTATTGATATGATGTATTATGCTGATTGACTTGCAGATGTTGAACCATCCTTACATTTCGGGATGAATCATTTTTTGATGACTCTTTGGATTCTATTTGCTAGTATTTTATTGAATATCTTAGCATCTGTGTTCATCAGGGAGATTGGTCTATAGTTTTCCTTTTTCGTGACTTCTCTGTCTACTTTGGGTATCAGGGTGATATATGCTTTGTATAAGCTATTTGGGAGTGTTTCTATTTCTTCAATTTCCTGGAAGCACTTGAAAAGGACTGGGAGTAGGTCTTCTTTAAATGTTTGGTAGAATTCACTGGTGAATCCATATGGAACTGGGCTTTTGTTTGGGCAAACTTTTGATTATTGATTCCATCTCCCTTGATGGTGATAAGTTTGTTTAGGTATTCCAAATCTTGTTGCAGCCTTGGCAGGCTATGGGAATTCAGGAATTTGTCATTTCTTCTAGGTTCTCTTGTTTCATGGCATACAGGCTCTCAAAGTAATCTCTGTTGATCTTTTGAATTTCTATGGTTTCTGTTTTGATGTCCCCCTTTACATTTCTGATTCTATTTATTAGGGCTCTCTATTTCTCTTTTCTTGAGAGTCTTGCAAGAAGTTTGTCAATCTTGTTTATTTTTTCAAAGAACCAGCTCTTGGTTTTGTTTATCTTTTTTGGATTGTTTTTTGGTATTCCATCTTGTTGATTTCTGCTCTTATTTTTATTTTTTTTATCTTATTGCCTGGTTTGGGCTTCTTTTTTGTTGGTAACTTTCTAAGATCTTAAGCTGTGAAGTCAGACTGTTCATGATGGCCCATATTCTTTTCTGATGAATGCTTGAAGAGCTATGAACTTTCCTCTTAACACTGTTGTATCCCACAGTTCTGATAGATTGTGTCTTCAGTCTGATTTGTTTACAGGGATATTTGGATTTTATCTTTGATTTCTTTTTTTTTAACATTTTTATACCACCATGAGATATACAATTACAACGTTGTTCACGTTTGGAGATTTCGGTCACAAGTGTCCCAGCACCCCGCCCTCCACCAGTGCCCATCACCCACCACCCATGTCCCCAATTCCCTCCCCTCCCACTTCCTGCCTAAATGGCAGGTTCTTTATCTCCTCTCTCTCCCTCTCTCTCTCTCTTCATTCTCCTACACGTTGTGGGTTGCACTCACATACACTTAGAAGCCATCATTTGCATTTTTTGTCTGTATTTAATGCTCAGTTCTATGTTGGTATCAGACCTTTTGACATTTATGCACACATGTTTCCTTCTCTATCTTACTTAACCTCTGACTCCCACGTGCTTGTGGTAATTTCCACTTTTTGGTAAGATCACCTGGTATATTTATGTCATGCAAATAAATGCAGTCATTCTATGTCTCTCTCTTTGCTTCTGACTAATTTCACTCAACATGATTCTTTCCATGTCCATCCATTTACAGGCAAATTTCATAACTTCATTTTACCTGACAGCTGCATAGTATTCCATTGTGTAGATGTACCACAGTTTCTTTATCCAGTCAACAGTTCTCGGGCATACTGGTTGTTTCCAGGTTCTGGCTATTGAAATAGTGCTGCTATGAAAATGAAAGTGCGGATTGTGTTTCCGCTGTGTGTTTTTGGCTTCCCAGGGTATATTCCCAGGAGTGGTATGGCTGGGTCAAAGGGGAGCTCAATTTCTAGTCTTTGGAGTAATGTCCATATTGTTTTCCAGAAAGGTTGTACAAGTCGACATTTCCACCAACAATGTATGAGAGTCCATTCCTTTGAGAAGTCCCTTTCCCCGAATCCACCCCAGCACTTGTTGCTTTTACCCTTTTGGATATTGGTCATTCTCTGTGGTGTGAGGTGATATCTCATTGTTGTTTTGATTTGCATCTCTCTGATGATTAGTGATGATGAGCATTTTTTCATATGCCTTTTGGCCATTCGGATTTCTTCCTTGTCAAAGTTTCTGTTCATCTCTTCTCCCCATTTTCTAATGGGGTTGGCTGTTTTTTCTTATATAGCTGTACCAGTGCCTGATATATCCTGGATATTAACCCCTTATCAGATGGGTATTGGGTTAATATTCTTTCCCCATTCTGTGGACTGTCTTTCTATTTTGGTCACTGTTTCTTTCGAGGTGCAGAAGCTCTTCAGTTTCATGTAGTCCCATATGTTTATATTTTCTTCTAGTTGCTTTGTTAATGGTGTTTCACCTTTGAAGATGTCTTTTAGCTTCAATGTCATGGAGGGTTTTTCCTATATTTTCTTCAACATACTTTATGGAATCAGATCTGATATTGAGATCTTTAATCCATTTTGATCTGATTTTTTGTGCGAGGTGTTAGACACAGGTCCAAATTCATTTTTTTACATGTAGCTGTCCAGTTTTCCCAGCACCACTTGTTGAAGAGGCTTTCCTTACTCCATTTTGGACTCTTTGCACCTTTATCAAAGATTAACTGATCATGTCTTTGAGGGTGTGGTGTCAGAATACTCAACTCTATTCCATAGATCCACAGGTCTGTTTTTATTCCAGTACCACGCTGTTTTAATTACTGCTGCTTTGTAATACAGTTTGAGGTTGGGAAAGGTGATGCCTCCCATCTTTTTCATCCCAAGGATTGCTTTAGCTATCCGTGGGGGTTTATTATTCCATACGAATTTCAGGAGTGTTTGGTCAATTTATTTAAAGAATGTCATGGGGATCCTTATAGGAACTGCATTGAATCTGTACAAAGCTCTAGGGAGTATTATCATCTTGAAATGTTAATTCTCCCCCATCCTCTTTTATTTCTTGAAGCAGTGTCTTGTAGTTCTCTTTGTATAGGTCCTTAACACACTTGGTTAAGCTGATTCCTAGGTATTTGATTTTCTGTGGCACAGTTGTGAATGGAATCGATTTCTTAATATCCCTTTCGTCTCTCTTTCATTATTTGTGTATAGGAAAGCCACATGCTTTTGGGTGTTTATTTTGTACCCTGCTACTCTACTATACATATGTATTGTTTCTAA
>JAJIBD010030548.1:0-14994 GCA_021461705.1 Cryptotis parvus
GGGAATGACCTAATATAATTGTTACTGGAATTTGGCATATCAAATACAACATGAGAAACTTGCCAGGCGTGTCGAGCAGGAGGCAAACTCTTTTAAACACCTCCAAATAAAGCATTTATTGATAGACAGCGCAGCCGCAAGTGGCCATGCTAGCTGGGCTGTGATGGGCTGGTCTGCTGGGTGGAGTTCTGACCAGAGGGAAGTCCAAATGTGGAAAATGGCGGTGCCTGTGGAGTGAGGGGGTGGTCTGGCTTGTTGTGAGGCTCTGCCAAGGTGGTGGGCCAGGGCTAGAACCTGCCATGCCTGCCGACTGCCTCATGAATGGCTGGGCACAGGGAGAGGAAGGAACAGCTCTGCCCCATGTCTGAGAGAGTCTCTGGAACAGCATACCTGGGCCGGATTGAGGAAAAAACTGCTGCAGGGTGGGTGTCAATGATCTGGGCTGTGATGGGCTGGCCTGCTGGGTGGAGTTCTGATGAGAGGGAAGTCCAAATGTGGAAAATGGCGGCGCCCGTGGGAGTGAGGGCGCAACATGACTCCCAAAGCACCGCCACTGTAATCTAGAAGCTCCTATTGCACCAACAGGATGGCCCTGGTAATACTTGGCACCACAAGGTCCAACGAGCACTATATTCTTATTGTATATTATTTCTGGCTTTGGGCCCAGATTTGCATTTACTGAGGGTTCTCTCCTGGCTCTTCGTTCAGACATCACTCCCGACAGGATTGGGAGACCCTAAGGTCCATAACATGGAACAATTGGTATGGTTGACTGAGTATCACTATAAGGTGAGTAAAGTCAGCCTCATATATTACCCTCATCCGAGTCATTGCACTCTAGAAGTCATTACACATAGTCATTACACAGCAAACACTACAAACAAGTCTAAATTAAAAGTATAATTTACAAAAGTATACTGTTAGTTAAGAGAGCAAATTATATATATATATATATATATATATGTTTATATATACATATATATATACATAATTTAATATACCAGATACAAGCTCTCCCTTTTGCACGTGGCCACTATGCGGTACTGTGAATTACTTCCACACACCATCTCAAAGAACCCTGCAAGCTATTGAGAACATACCATCCGCACTGCAGAGACTGGCAAGCTTTCCGATGTGTATTCAATATACCAAAACCAGTAATAAAAATGTGTATCTTCCTGACCCTGGAAAGAACCCTTAATACAGCAGCATAAGAAGGATAAACAAGGAGTACCTGATAAAATTTCAGGGACGAACTAGGCCTGTCAAAACGAAGAAGAACTAAAATGACTGTCTGTACTTTCAATGCACGTGTGCTGGCTTCAGAAGCATATATTAAGGACCTGATGGTGTAAGCGCAAAAGATCAAGTATGACATCATTGGTCTGACTGAGATGAGAAGGTGTCAATCACATCATGCCGTTTTTGACACCAAGAAGAACTCTTCCTAGGAACATGAGAAGAAAGAGGCGTGATTTGTGTGGTGTCCTTGTCCAACATGAACGTGGCCATGAACATTGATTCATTTGAATCCTAACAAACCATATCCGACGATTGCACTTGAAGACATGTGACCCACTGCCAGCAATTTCTATCTTCATTGTCAAACACCAACATCCACGTACAAGGAAGAGTGAAATTGAGAAATTCTACATGGAACTGGAGGAGTACTATAACAAAAATCACACCTTCTACAAGATCAAAGTTGGTGATGTTAATGCCAAGGTAGGACCAAGAAGATCAGCTGAAGAACACCACATTGGGATCCATGGCCTAGAATGGAATGAACAAGGTGAGAGACTGCCTGAGTTCATCATGTCCACCAAGACCATGGGAACTCAGAGTTCCAGAAGGCTGAAGCAAAATGTTGGACATGGGAATATCCTGATGGACAATTCCACAATAAAATTGAACACATCATCTTCAATCGAAGGTTTTGCCTGACCAATGTCGCTGTAGTCCCAAAATTCCAAACAGGATCGGATCACTGACTACTGCCGTGCAAGATTCTACTTCACGCAATGGGGGAAGAAGAAGAGAACTCCCAGAATGACCACCAACTGGGGACTCTTTGGTACCATTGCTGCAACATGGGAAGATACCATCATTGATGAAGAATACAGCTGATTGGTTCAGCAACTCCATGATTGTGCAAAAAATGCTGAGACATGAAAAGCCCACGCAAGGATGAGTGTCTTCAAAAACTCTCAAGCTCAATCGCCAACGTGGTAAGGCACAAGCTTCAGGCGACCAAATGCTAAAGTCCAAGCTCGCAAAGCAGTGCAGAGAAGCGATAAAGGAAGACCTCAAAAGAGAAGAGCAGAAATAATGGAAGATGCAGCAGAAGCTGGGAAAAGAATTCACAACGCCCGCCTGTCCTTTGCCAACTATAATACCAAGGCGACTGCCCTCCAATACCCTGATGGATATATCACATCTTCTAGAAAGGCAATGGAGAAGATTATTCATGACTTCTACTCAGATCTCTTTGATAGCCACGTCCACCTGCCCACATACCAAATTCCGCAGGATGGATATGTTGTTCCCAACGTTCTCCCTTCTGAAACCCGACCTGCCATTTCGTCAATAAAGAACAGAACAGCACAAGGTTCAGACAAAGTCAGACCTGAACACCTGAAGAATCTGCCATCAGTACTCATCAATACACTGCCTCGGCCCTTCATGCGCTACCTGTCTGAATGCAAGTTGCCTTCCCAATGGAAAACCAGCAGGACAGTTCTACTGTTCAAGAAAGGAGACATTCACGACATTGGGAAATATTGCCCCATCTCCTGTTTTCCTTCATCTAAAAGCTGTTCACTCGAGTCATCGAAACAGGATTGGCAGAACTTTAGATGAAGAACAACCATGTGAGGAAGCTGGCTTCTGAAAAGTATTTATCACAGTCTACCAGTCTACCATATCCACACAGTTACCACGGTCCTTGAGGTTTGCAGGGAGTTCAAGATGCCGTTCTGTCCCATGATGATTGATTTAAAAAGAAAGCCTTTGATTCTGTTGAGACCAAAGCAGTTATCGAAGCCCTAGCCAAACAGGGTGTTCAAACCCTATATATCAAGATCCTTCATGAGCTCTATTACGGATTCACCACCAGGATTTCTCCATTGTACAAGGAAGTGATGATTGATGTCAAAAGAGGGGTTCAGCAGGGTGATACCATTTCACCAAAACTCTTCAGCGCCGCCCTCAAGAACATCATGCAACAATTAGAATGGGAAGGAATGGGAGTGAAGATAGACGGTCAGCAACTATACCACTTCTGCTCCGTTCACATATGCTAAGGTTCGTTTGTAGGCCTTGTTGAGTGAATGGGTCTTAAACTTGTCTGCGGATTGTCTCAATCTCCCAATAAAATGAAAAGTATGGTTCATTAGGACCGTGGTAAAGTTTTGTACAGGTACCTTGATATTCTGGGTCAGCATCTATTTTTTCCATGCTTTTAATGCTGCATTCTGAATAAATTTTAAAAAGGCATCAGGTAATGTCACTTGTTTTCCTTTCTTTTGCCATTCGTCTTTACCTCTCACCATGGCAAAAGTTATATTATGGCCAGAGTCTGTATTTCTTAAAGCGCCAATATTCATGTTAATCTCAACTGCATACCACATTTGCCATTACATGAACTGTGATTGGTTCAGACAAGTATGGGCTACCATTTCAAAAGTCTGACAATACCCTCTTTTTTTCCGACTCAAATCAGCTAAATATTTTAAAGAATAAGTGCTTGCTACTCCAAATTTGTCACAAGCCTTACTGAACTGGGTTATTGACTCAATACTTAATTCTTCATAAATTGGTCTTACTTTACCTTTAGATTGGTCATGAGAAAGATTGCTGGGCTTTGCTCTTTGACTATTATTAAATTTACCACCGTAGGAACTGCAAGGTTCTTGAGGCCTGCACGGGCTAACCTATTCCTCCTCTTTGTCCTCATCAGAGCTTGTAAGATCTCTGGGTATGTCTTCAAATTGAGCATATGGCAGAGGAGTATCTTCCCCTTTGAAGGTTTTTTTTTTTGATATGTTTTTTGTTTTTTTTTTTTATTTTTTTATTTTTAAAATTACAAAGATATACAATCAAAAAAGTTCATATCTTGGGCCCAGAGCGATAGCCCAGCGGGTAGGGCGTTTGCCTTGCCTGCGGCCATCCTGTGCTGGCCGGGTTCGATCCCGGCATCCCATATGGTCCCCCGAGCACTGCCAGGAGTCATTCCTGAGTGCAGAGCCAGGAGTAACCCCTGAGCATTGCCGGGTGTGACCCAAAAAGCAAAAAATAAAAAATAAAAAAAATTTCATATCTGGGTTTTGGTCAAACAGTGTTGCAGCACCCATCCCGCCACCAGTGCCCATCTCCCACCACCAACGTCCCGGTTCCCTCCCCCTCCCCAGCCCTGCTCCATGGCAGGTTCTGATTTCTTTCCATTTCTCTCTCTCTCTCCTTTCCTTCCCTCCAGACCATGGATTACATAACATACATTAAAGAGTTGTCATGTGTATCTTTTTTGCCTCTATTTAATGCTCAGTTCTAGGTTGGCATTAGTACCCTCAACAATTGTTAGCACACTGTTCCATTTCTGTCTTACCTAGCCTCTGAATCCCACACGTTTGTGATAATTTCCACCTTTGACAGGACCTCCTGATATATGTTTCACTTGACCTTGGATATTGGTATCATAATATGTACCTATATGTTTATGTTATGCAGATAAATGCAGTCATTCTGTATCTGTCTCTCTCCTAGGGGAGATTTTCAGTTTGAGAGTTTGCTTCCTCTGGGTTTCTCTGTTCCTCTTCTAAGTTAATGGCTGCATTAGAATTCTTTTTTAGATTTTTTCCTGGAAATGTATATACCTTTTTTGAGCCTACAGCCTTGGGGCATGTTTGCGAATGGGTAAGTAAGGGGAATACACAAGACTAATGGCAACAGCCCTCCAAACAGTTACACCTGAGACATTGGTGGGGGGCACTGTCAGTCTGCCAGCGGTGTAGAGTTGAACACTGAATGTCTAAAACATAATCATGGAGCATAAATACAGATGTAAATATACTTTACTATACTTATATTTATATAAATATACTTATATTATAAGCATATAATATGCTATAAGTATACTATATACTTTTAGTAAATATACTTTACTATACCATACTTATATTTATAGATGTAAATATACTTTACTATACTTTTGCTCTGGGCTCACAACGATATTTCAAGGAGATAATGTTTTTAAAGACTGTTTAGGATTCTCTTTCTAAACTGCTTTAGAGGTCAATAAAATATTCTCATTTACACAACAACATGAGACAGTAAATATCAAAGAGAATTTAACATCGTCGAGTAAAGTTTTCAAGAATAGCCTCCAGAGGAAAGATAACCTTCACTGTATCACTGTCTTCCCATTGTTCATCGATTTGCTCAAGTGGGGACTAGTAACATCTTCCTAAGACCGGTCACAAGCAAGTGAAACTCAAGGGAATCTGCTTGCTCCAGGAACAGGAAGAATCCCAAACCATTCTTCAGGTCATGGAACTGAGGTCCATAACTGTTACTAGTTTTTGGCATAGTAAGTAAATAAAACATGGGTAGCTTGCCGGGCTCTGCAGTGTAGGTGGTATACTCTCAGGAAGGCTCTCATCTTGAGCATTTGCTGATGAAACTTAAAGGGGAGAGATCAGGTTTTCTCTTAGATGGATCTCTGAGGAACTATGGAGTCTGGATGTTGAGAATGACTGACTGTATGATGTGTGGTTTGCTCTGACTTCTTGCTAGGCTAACTGGTATCAGTTAGAACCTGTCTAGAACTGTATACAATGTATAAATGTGAAAGATCTTGGGAAGGACCTTATCCTAAAATCAGCATTCTCTAAGACTATTGCGGGGCCGCATTGCGTACAGCGTGCCAAGGGAGCTATGGGTCAGGCATTGGTGGGTCTCTCTCTCCCGGGGCAACTGGCATGGAGGCGGAGGAATGGGCAGGGTCCAAAACTCCACTCCATGTCCGGCCAGCGTAGTCTCTCCCCCACACATGAGAGCAAACCCTTGGAGCAATGTTGGGCTCGGCCAGGGGCTGGCTGAGCCCCTTACGGGGAAGTCAGCTCCATGGGTTGCTTCCATGTGGGCCTGGCCGAGCAGCACAGCTGTGGGTCTGAAGTAGATTGGTCTGGATCTCTTCCAGGGTTGCAGATTAGCTGAGATTCTGGCGTGGGTGGGTCTCTCTCCTCCGAGGCAACTGGCATTGAGGTGGAGGAAAGGGCAGGGCCCAAAACTCCTCTTCGAGTCAGGCCAGAGTGGTCTCTCCCCACACATGAGAGCAAACCCTTGGAGCAATGTGAGACTCGGCCAGGGGCTGGCCAAGCCCCTTACTGAGAGGTCAGCTCCATAAACTTAGAAATACAAATAAAAAAGCTAGTGATTTTTTAATTTATACATCATATCTGGTAACCAAAAAGACTGGCCAAAGGGTTTCTTGCCCCCAGTATGACTTTTCCTGCTGTACTGTACCTATAGTCCACATTATTTTTATATATATAGGCTCTTTACCAGCATCTTCTTTTTATTATGCCATTGATCATTTATGTGTGCTCTGTTTTGGTATGCTAAGTTATAGTTATAATTTTAATTGTTCTTCACTTAATCACTTGACATCCCGTTCTTCGTCGATTTGCTCGAGCGGGCACCAGTAATATTTCCATTTGACCCTATTACTTGCCAGTGTAACCCAATAGCATATGGTTGCTTCAGGAATACAAAGAGCCTCAAACCGTTTGTCCAGGGTCTTGATGAAGAAGTCTGACCATCTTGTAGGTGGGTGGCCACATGATCTTTAGACATCCCATGGAATCCAGTCAGTAATGGCTCTAGTCCAGCAGTCATCTCCAAATCACATTACATGTCCAGCCCATCTGATTTTTGATTTAATTGTTTTCTGATTTAATTGTTCTTAAATATCAGATATTAATGTTACTAAAATTCTCTATTGATTTTCTGTTTCTAACTTCATTGAGTATTTTCATCACCACATTTATCTTCAGTAAATTTTATTTTAATTTGGTAAATTTTCAGAAAAAAAATGATTAGGTTACTTTAAGCCTTCCTTCTTTGTTTCTATAGATATTTTGTTCTATAAACATTCTGAGGGACTGGAGTGATAGTACAGAGAGCAAGGTATTTTCCTTACACATGACTGACTGGTATTCAATCCCTGGCACCTAATATGTTTCCCTGAGTTTCTCTGGCAATGATTTCTGAGCACAGAGTCAGGTATAAACCCCAAGTACCGCTTTGTGTTGCCGAAAACAAAATTTCATTCTGCACAGTGGTTTATCTGAATTTCACAATTATTGACATAGTGTTTTCTTTACATTCAATTAAAATATTTTAAATTATTCTTATGACTTTCTACTTGAACCATCAGTTAGTCAGGATATGTGATTTACAAATGGTTTTAAAAGTTTTCATATATGTTTAATGATTTATAGTTTAATATTAGATATGTTAGGCTGAGACTGCACTTTTTAAAATTATTTTTATTTATTATATCAGGTAGTTACAGTAATGGTAGAGTTTATGGAATGGATGTACATCACAGAGAATGCACGTTATATAATTTCATATCTTTTAAACAACAGTTTCTTTTGTGGGCCATTAAATATCACTGTGTGTTCCTTGTGCACTTGAAAACAAAGTGTCCTTTTCTATTATACCTGGGGTGCTCCAAAATTTCAATGAGAAAATCCTGCTGGATAGTATTGTTCAGGTCTGACATGTCATTGCTAGTTCAATTTCAAGTAACTCTATCTGTTTCTGGAAGGGCATTATTGAGGTGTTCAGTTATTATCGTGTATTTATCTATTTCTCGTTTTAGTTCTGTCAGTTTTAACTCCCTATGTCTAAAAAGGTATTTTATTTGGTGTATATAAATTTAGAATTGTTATTAATGTTTTCTTAGTGATTTGAAATCTTCCAATATGTACTATTACTATTATATATTTATAATACCCTTTTTACTGAGATCTATATTATTTTTTATTAATAAGGCTCACATTTTGTTTATATTTAGGGGACCATACCTTGCAGTGATTAGGGCTTCCCTTATGGCTGTGTTCAGGAATCACTCCTGGAGAGGGCCTAGGTACCATATGTGGTACCAGGATCTCACCCATTTGGCTCATTATAATGCAAGAACAATACCAACTATACTATCACTATGGCCTCTCAACTTTCTTTTAGATTAAAATCAGTGTAGTATTTCCCTTAATATATCTTTCATTTTGGATGGATGCCATTTTATTAGTTGGTTTACATGAGTTCCACTAATTCTATTTTTTCTCAATATTTGTCCTCTCCTTTCCTATTTCTGGATTGAGAATTGCTAATCCTACTTTATCTCCATAATTGGCATATTTAAATTAAAATATTGTTTATACTAATCCATGTCATAATTTTATATATTTACATTTAAATTAGTTGTGCAATGATTTATAAGAATAAAGTAGGAGTATAATGAGAGGCCAAATAAAGAGTCTGACCAGAAGGATAGGTTTTCACTTATATAAATAATTCTGTCTCTGAATACCTGAGAAGCCAGCAGTTCAATGAGTCCCCCAGTATAGTTCTTGAGAAAAGTGGGTCAATTGGCAAGATTACAACTCTATATGCACAGGATAAACCCAGTCACACTGAGTGAAATCACCTGAATGGCTGCAGCAATCATCTCAATCACTCACAAAGCCACAAAGCAGATGGAAGTGGTATGTGGAGAAAGTGAACATTTAGTTAGGTCCATGTGTATATAGGAGGTACATATGCTATTATCAACAATTTGGGTTTGATATGGCTTGAGATAGTTTCTCTAAGTTTAAATTGCATATGTTTGTTCTTAGAAATAAAATTCCCGGGGCCGGAGCGATAGCCCAGCGGATAGGGCGTTTGCCTTGCACGCGGCTGGCCTGTGCTGGGCCCGGTTTCGATCCCGGCATCCCATATGGTCCTCTCGAGCATCGCCAGGAGTAATTCCTGAGTGCAGAGCCAGGAGTAACCCCTGAGCATCGCGGGTGTGACCCAAAAAAGCAAAAAAAAAAGAAAGAAATAAAATTCCCAGGTTTGGTCAGAGACCAGGAGCAGTAGAAATACCAAGATATGCTATTGAATTTGGCAAAAATAGTAATAATAGGAGCAAGATAGAACCAGAGGTTCTGAGAACAATTGGAGAACACATGGAATAAGAATAGAAGAGAGAGAGGATCAGGTAATAGCCAAAAGGAGCAGAGACTATCCAGGGTGATGAGGACCAGTGATCAGCTAAAATGGACTAAAACAAAAAGGTTCAGGGTTCTGGGTAGGACACTGAAGGGTAAAGAACTTCTTGAGATAGATTTTTGGGAGTAAGTCAGGGGGTACCAGGGAGTAAGAAATGGGAAGTAAGAATAATGAACCTTGTCATCTACACTATGGAATACTATGCGGCTGTCAGAAAAGATGAAATTATGAAATTTACCTGCAAATGGATGGACATGGAGACTATCATGCTGAGTGAAATTAGTCAGAAGGAAAAGGACAGATATAGAATGACTGCATTCATTAATAGGATATAAATAGATACCAGTGTTTTACTAAATATGGGAAATGGTAATGGCAGATTAAAACTTACCACTGAATATACACAAGAGACTTAAGTGATAAACTCTAAATATCTGCAGGGCTATCCACAATGTGTAAAATAAGAGGAGAGATGCAGAGACAGAGAGAGATAGAGAGAGAAAGAGAGGAAACTGGGGTACCTGCTATTAAGGCGGCCTGGGGGGCGGGGGGCGAGGGGTACATTGGTGGTGGAAATGGGGCACTGGTGGAGGGGATGGGTGCTGGAATACTGTATTACCAAGAACCAATTATAAACACCTTTGTAATTGTATGTTTCACGGTGGTATAATAAAAAGAATAATGAACCTTGGATTGGGTAGCAACTAGAGGGAACAGGGCCAGCTGCTGAGGCTATGAGAACATATGGTGGGCCAGAGTGATAGTACAGTGGGTAGGGCGTTTGCCTTGCATGCGGCTGACCCAGCATTCCATATGGTTCCCTGAGCACCACCAGGAGTAATTCCTAAGTGCAGAGCCAGGAGTAAAACCCTGAGCAATGCTGGGTGTGATGCCCCTCCCCCAAAAAAAAAGAAATAAAATTCCCATTGGGATTGAAGATATAGTACAGCAGATAACGTCCCTGAGAACAGAGCCAGGAGAAAGCTCTGAGAACAGCTGGGTATGGTCCAAGCACAAAAAATATAATTCCTTTTTTTCCAATCTCTTTACATCTACATTAGATTGGGCTCATACATCGCCTCCGTCTCTTCCACAGTGGTCAGCCTTTCTCCATGCTCATTATGATACTTTTCATAAGGCTATTGATTAACTATTGATGACACTCATGAGTGATGCTCATGAGTATCATCATCAGTATCAACTATGTGTCTTAACTATGGATGATTTCTGGTAGGCAATATTATATGCTTCCATCCACTTATCCAGTCACATGATTTTATCCCTTATCACCTTACTCTCAGTAGTTTACTGCTTTGCCTGAATACCCAACCCTAGGTGAGTCAGTCAGATCATTGGATAATGCCCAGAAATTTGTAGACATCTTCACTTAGGGCCACAGCTCCTAAAAAATGAAGTTCATTGTGATATGAACAAAGTATCTGCTCTGCACATGGTGATAATTTTATATATCCTCAATCTTCCAAGGACACCTCTGATAGTGACTACAATGAAAGCCTATCCATATCTGGTTTGCACTGCATACTCAGCTGAAGCATCTATGTTAGGTTAAAATTTTTTATTTTAATTTTTATTAACATTTTAAATATTTTACTATGCCATCATGAAATATACAATTACAAAAGCTGTTCATTATTGGTTTTCAGTCATACAATGTTCCAGCACCCATCCCACCACCAGTGCACATTTCCCACCACAGCGTCCCCAGATTCCTTCCCTCCTCCCAAATCCTCCCAAAGCCTGTGTCTATGGCATGCTCTTTACCTTCTCTCTCTATCTCAATCTCTATCTATCTATCTATCTATCTATCTATCTATCTATCTATCTATCTATCTATCTATCTATCTATCTATCTATCTATCTGTCTGTCTGTCTGTCTGTCTGTCTGTCTGTCTGTCTGTCTGTCTGTCTGTCTGTCTGTCTGTCCGTCCGTCTGTCTGTCTGTCTGTCTGTCCGTCTGTCTGTCTGTCTGTCTATCTATCTATCTGTCTGTCTGTCTGTCTGTCTGTCTGTCTGTCCGTCCTGTCCATCTGTTCGTCTGCCCATCCGTATGCCCGTCTATCCGCTCTATCCGTCTATCCATCTATCCATCCATCCATCTATCCATCTATCCATCTCTCTATCTCTATCTATCTATCTATCTATCTATCTATCTATCTATCTATCTACCTCTCTCCATCTCACTTTTCTTTCTTACACGTTGTGGCTTGCAATACAAACATTTAGGGGTTATCATATATATCCTATGTTCAATGCTCCTATGTTCATTCCCTATGTTCAGTGCTCCATTCTAGTCTGGCTTTACCATTTCCAACAATTAGTAGTAGAACAATGGTCCCTTAACTTAACTGAATTAGACCTCCACATATTTGTCTTAGATTCCAACATTAGGTTCAACTCTTGAAGCATTTTTTCCTTTTCTTTCCATTAGCTATAGGGGTCTGCATGTAGCCAGTGGTATATATTTGGAGATTCTTCAACAACTGTGTAACATGATGTTTGAGGAGTCTTGGCCACCTGCTAATGGCCTCTGAGTCCTAATATAACTATGCTTGGAAAACAAATAGTACCATATTCTTGTGATAGTCTATAATATTCTAAAACGTTAATATTTCTTTTAGTGCAGAATGCCAGAGCCAGTGGCATTGTGCATTGGGGAGATTATTTGCTTGTATGCAGCTTAACTGTTTTCCCCCACCTGCCATCCACTATGGTCCCCCTAAGCTGGCAGGAGTAATTCATGACCACAAAATGCGGAGTCAGCCACGAACACTGTCAGATCTGAAGCCCCAAAACAAAAGTTCAGAATCAAAAAGTGAACTGGATATAGTTGGATCTACACTGTTGACCTTCTCATCTTTCCCCTGGGATGCACTATTTCTTTCCCATTCTCCCCCCCGCATTGGCCTCACCCAACATCCATTACTACCTTCTGGCTGGCTCAGGGGACTCTATTGATGCTGAACAGTGAACCTGGGATGACTCAGCCCACTCTTCTTACTATATTATAGGTTTAGCCCTATTGTTTTTCCTTTTTAAGTAATGTTTTATATTTTGGGGTTTGAGGCCACATTCAGTACTGTTCAAGGGTTATTCCTGACTCTGGGCTCAAGAATTACCTCCTGATGATGCTTGGGAGACCATAATGTATGCGGGGGTTCAAACCTGGTGAGGTGCTTATAAGGCAAGTGCCCCTACCTGCTTTACTCTCACTCTGGCCCTCCTTTTAAACTTGCTATCTTACTTTAAGCATGGGGGAATAGTTTCATAGTATCCCCCATGATAAAATTAACTAATAAACCAATTATTCTATAACCAGATGTAAATAAAACATTTCCAAAATTTGAAAAATGAACTCTGTAAAGTCCTGAAGATCAGCAATCAATTTTAATTTGATATTAGCTAGTACTTCATATAGTTCTGGCATATAATCACCCACTCTAACACAGGAAACCATATTGACAATTTGGACCACCAGATTGAATATGCTATCAGAATCTATCAAAATTATCGAAAATATTAATTATTCACCTTTCTTTAGTGTCAAGTTATACAAGTGAATGATCTCAGGGCCCTTTGGATAAGCCCAGGGTCCAGAATTATATTATGGACTGACCTCAGTGTGACATGGTCATTATTACTGGAGATCCAGCATAATTTTTGTCAATGCATTCTACTTTTTTGAAAATTGGCTCAGCTCTAGCCCGTGGAGATGGGATCATGAATTTTTAAAAGACCAATAACCATCAACCACCTGCTCTTACCATTTTTCTTACATTTTTTCTGTGTAGACATACAGCAGTAACTTATGTTTGCTATATCATGCTTGATTAGAAATATAATTCCCTGAGAGTCATTCTCTTTGCTCTTTTTCCAAACATGGTAGTCATTGTGGGAATATAAGCTTCCTGTTGTCTTGTGATCTTTGGAGATTTAGTACTTAGTGGTCTTCACTTTTAATTGAATATTAGTCATAGAGCAACAACTTCATGATCAATGCTAAATGCAACAGAGCTCTTAATTGAAGAGCAGAGTCACCACTTACTGGTTCCATCTCATGAAGACTTTTGTCTGTAATCTGAAACCTTCAGTGGAGTATGATCTAGTGGTCTCCAACATCACATATCACATCTATCAAGCTGCTAACTTAACTATGCCTTTTAAGTCTCTCCGCTAGCAGATCAATCTGGGGATTTCTCTCTTAATCTCTATAAGCTTCTTGAGTCTAAAGAGCCATCCTCATAGAACAATCTTATTATTATCTGTCTTGAAGGTCTCTGTGGTGGATATTATTTACTTCAGCCATCTCAGTGGGAATAACAAAACTTATGGTTTTTGTTATTGATGTTTTCTCAAGAAAAGACTCATTATTTGGCTGCTATCTCAAGGAACACTCTCAAGCAAATTTGGGGTGTGATTTATACAGAAATTGACTGATATGTAGAAATTGTAGAATAGATTCTTGATTGAAGATATTGATTGTAGATTGTTGATTGTAGAATAGAAATTCTCACTTGTCTCATTTGTCTTCCTGTTGTTCATCGATTTGCTCGAGAGAGCACAGTAACATCTCCATATGTACTGTCACATGCTGAGTGTAGCACAAGGGCATCTGCTTGCTACAGGATCACGAAGGAACATCAAACCATTTTCAGGTCATGATTTATGTCTATAATTTTATTGGGTTTTGGCATGTCAAATGCAAACTGGTAGATTGTCAGGCTCTGCCATATAGGGGAATAGAAATTGTAGAATAGAAATTGTACAATGAGATCACTGTATCACTGTCTTCCCGTTCATCGTCGATTTGCTCGAGCGAGCACCAGTAACATCTTCATATGACCTGTCTCATGCAAGTAGAGCTCAAGGGCACCTGCTTGCTCCAGGAACATAAAGAGCCTCAAACCATTCCATAAGGTCATGGGAATGAGGTCTATAATTGTTACTGGTATCTGGCATATCAAATACGACACGGATCGCTTTCCAGGCTCTGCCGTGTGGGTAGCATACTCTTGTAGTCATCTCATAATCCAGCATTTATTGATGAACCACGCGCCCGGGCTATGATAGGCTGGTCTGCTGGATGGAGTTCTGACGAGGGGTAGAAAATTGACAAGTGTAAGTTTTAAAAGCCTAATCTTAATGAAGGTGACTCTCTCCAATTTAGAGAAGTAAGCTGAATAATGTATTTGTGTAGTAATAACTTTCTAGGAAAAAAAAGAATGAAGCATTCTCTATCTTTATAGGAGAACATAACAGCCATAGATGTGTGCCATTCATATCTACCTTCAAGAAACCTTTGCTGGAGGGCTCCAATAGACAGGTATCCTCAAACTGCTTCATTATGAATTCACCTTGGTGCTTTCTTTAAAGATAGGGGTTTCCCACAAGAATTTCTCCTAGTTTCCATAATTTGTTTTTATCACCATTGTTGGAGGACAGGTTTAGCTAACCTGGGAGTTTTGTTGTTTTGCCCACCACTCCCAGCTTAATCTTATTTAGCCAAGGTTCATTCTAATGAGACCTCTCTCTTCTATGTAAGCACTGCTAGAGGGTGTGGCAGTTACAGAAGTCACCTTGATTGAAAACTTGACTTATACATCTACTAAGATTTCTATGTTTTCTAGATTGGGCACAGCTCCTCTTATACCCACTGCACCCAACGTGGGACAGTTAGAACTTACCAGGAGACTACCA
>JAJIBD010030549.1:0-12305 GCA_021461705.1 Cryptotis parvus
AACTATACCACTTCTGCTTCGTTCACATATGCTAAGGTGTAGGCCTTGTTGAGTGAATGGGTCTTAAACTTGTCTGCGGGATTGTCTCAATCTCCCAATAAAAATGAAAAGTATGGTTCATTAGGACCGTGGTAAAGTTTTGTACAGGTACCTTGATATTCTGGGTCAGCATCTATTTTTTCCATGCTTTTAATGCATTCTGAATAAATTTTAAAAGAAATCAGGTAATGTCACTTGTTTTCCTTTCTTTTGCCATTAGTCTTTACCTCTCACCATGGCAAAAGTTATATTATATTGAGAGTCTGTATTTATAGCGTCAATATTCATGTTAATCTCACTACATACACATTTGCCATTACTTGAACTGTAGATTTAGGTTCAGACAAGTATGGGCTACCATTTCAAAGTCTGACAATACCCCCTTCTTTCCGACTCAAATCAGCTAAATATTTTAAAGAATAAGTGCTTACTACTCCAAATTTGTCACAAGCCTTACGGAACTGGGTTATTGACTCAATGCGTAATTCTTCATAAATTGGTCTTACTTTACCTTTAGATTGTCATGAGAAAGATTGCTGGGCTTTGCTCTTTGACTATTAAATTTACCACCGCAGGAACCCAAGGAGTTCTTGGGGCCTGCACGGGCTAAACTATTCCTCCTCTTTGTCCTCATCAGAGCTTGTAAGATCTCTGGGTATGTCTTCAAATTGAGCATATGGCAGAGGAGTATCTTCCCCTTTTGAAGGTTTTTTTGATATGTTTCTTTTTGTTTTTTTATTTTTATTTTTAAAATTACAAAGATATACAATCAAAAAGTTCATATCTTAGACCCAGAGGCGATAGCCCAGCCGGGTAGGGCATTTGCCTTGCGCGGCCATCCTGACTGGCCGAGTTCGATCCCGGCATCCCATATGGTCCCGAGCACTGCCAGGAGTAATTCCTGAGTGCAGAGCCAGGAGTAACCCCTGAGCATTGCGAGGTGTGACCCAAAAGCAAAAAAAAAAAAAAAAAAAAAAATTTCATATCTGGGTTTTTTGGTCAAACAGTGTTGCCAGCACCCATCCGCCACCAGTTGCCCTCTCCCACCACCAACGTCCCGGTTCCCTCCCCCCCAGCCCTGCTCCATGGCAGGTTCTGATTTCTTTCCATTTCTCTCTCTCTTTTCCTTCCCCTCCAGACCATGGATTACATAACATACATTAAAGAGTTGTCATGTGTATCTTTTGCCTCTATTTAATGCTCAGTTCTAGGTTAGCATTAGTACCCTCAACAATTGTTAACACACTGTTCCATTTCTGTCTTACCTAGCCTCTGAATCCCACAGGTTTGTGATAATTTCCACCTTTGACAGGACCCCTGACCCTATGTTTCATTGACCTTGGATATTAGTATCATAATATGTACCTATATGTTTATGTTATGCAGATAAATGCAGTCATTCTGTATCTGTCTCTCTCCTAGGGGGAGATTTTCAGTTTGAGAGTTTGCTTCCTCTGGGTTTCTCTATTCCTCTTCTAAGTTAATGGCTGCATTAGAATTCTTTTTAGATTTTTTCCTGGAAATGCATATACCTTTTTTTGAGCCCTACAGCCTTAGGGCATGTTTTGCGAATGGGGTAAGTAAGGGGAATACACCAGACAAATGGCGGCAGCCACTCCAAACAGTTACATGAGACATTGGTGGGGGGCACTGTCAGTCTCGCAGCGGTGTAGAGTTGAACACTGAATGTCTAAAGAAACATAATCATGGAGCATAAATACGGATGTAAATATACTTTACTATACTTATATTTATATAAATATACTTATATTATAAGCATATAATATGCTTATAAAGTGAATACTATATACTTTTAGTAAATACTATACCATACTTATATTTATAGATGTAAATATACTTTGCTATACTTTTGCTCTGGGCTCATAGCCTTGTCTCAAGGAGATAATATTTTAAAGACTGTTTAGGATTCTCTTTCTAAACTGCTTTAGAAGTCAATAAAATATTCTCATTTACACAACAACATGAGACAGTAAATATCAAAGAGAATTTAACAGCGTCATTAAAGTTTTCGAGAGCTAGCCTCCAGAGGAAAAGATAACCTTCACTGTATCACTGTCTTCCCATTGTTCATCGATTTGCTCAATTAAGGGACTAGCCAACATCTTCCTAAGACCGGTCACAAGCAAGTGAAACTCAAGGGGAATCTGCTTGCTCCGGAATAGGAAGAATCCCAAGCCATTCTTCAGGTATGGAAGACGAGGTCCATAACTGTTACTAGTTTTGGCATAGTAAGTAAATAAAACATGGGTAGCTTGCCGGCTCTACGGTGTAAGGTAGGTCATACTCTCAGGGGAAGGCTCTCATCTTGAGTATTTGCTGATGAAACTTAAAGGGAGAGATCAGAGTTTTCTCTTAGATGGATCTCCGAGGAACTATGGAGTCTGGATGTTGAGAATGACTGACTGTATGATGTGTGGTTTGCTCTGACTTCTTGCTAGGCTAACTGGTATCAGTTAGACTTACCTGTCTAGAACTGTATACAATGTATAAATTGAAAGATCTTTAGGAAGGGACCTTATCCTAAAATCAGCATTCTCTAAGACTATTGCGGGGCCGCATTAAGCCCAGCGTGCCAAAGGAGCTATGGGTCAGGCATTGGTGGGTCTCTCTCTCCCAGGGCAGCTGGCATGGAGGCGGGGAATGGGCCAAGTCCAAAACTCCACTCCATGACCAGCGCAGTCTCCCCCCACATGAGAGCAAACCCTTGGAGCAATGTTAGGCTCGACCGGAGGCTGGCTGGGCCCTACGGGCAGTCAGCTCCATGGGTTGCTTCCACAGTGAGCCTGGCCCAGCAACGGCTGTGGGTCTGAAATGTAGATTGGGATGGATCTCTTCCAGGGTTGCAGATTAGCTGAGATTCTGGCGTGGGTGGGTTCTCTCCTCCGAGGGCAACTGGCAATTTGAGGTGGGGGAGGAAAGGGCAGGGGGCCCCAAAACTCCTCTTCGAGTCAGGCCAGAGTGGTCCTCTCCCCACACATGAGAGCAAACCCCTTGGAGCAATGTGAGACTCGGCCAGGGGCTGGCCAAGCCCCTTACTGAGAGGTCAGCTCCATAAACTTAGAAATACAAATAAAAAAGCTAGTGATTTTTTTAATTTATACATCATATCTGGTAACCAAAAAGACTGGCCAAAGGGTTTCTTTCCCCCCAGTATGACTTTTCCTGCTGTACTGTACCTATAGTCCACATTATTTTTATATATATAGGCTCTTTACCAAACATCTTCTTTTTTATTATGCCATTGATCATTTATGTGTGCTCTGTTTTGGTATGCTAAGTTATAGTTATAATTTTAATTGTTCTTCACTTAATCCCTTGACATCCCGTTCTTCGTCGATTTGCTCGAGCGGGCACCAGTAATATTCCCATTTGACCCTATTACTTGCCAGTGTAACCCAATAGCATATAGTTTGCTTCAGGAATACAAAGAGCCTCAAACCGTTTGTCCAGGGTCTTGATGAAGAAGTCTGACCATCTTGTAGGTGGGTGGCCACATGATCTTTAGACATCCCATGGAATCCAGTCAGTAATGGCTCTAGTCCAGCAGTCATCTCAAATCACATTACATGTCCAGCCCATCTGATTTTTGATTTAATTGTTTTCTGATTTAATTGTTCTTAAATATCAGATATTAATGTTACTAAAATTCTCTATTGATTTTCTGTTTCTAACTTCATTGAGTATTTTCATCACCACATTTATCTTCAGTAAATTTTATTTTAATTTGGTAAATTTTCAGAAAAAAATGATTAGGTTACTTTAAGCCTTCCTTCTTTGTTTCTATAGATATTTTGTTCTATAAACATTCTGAGGACTGGAGTGATAGTACAGAGAGCAAGGTATTTTCCTTACACATGACTGACTGGTATTCAATCCCTGGCACCTAATATGTTTCCCTGAGTTTCTCTGGCAAATGATTTCTGAGCACAGAGTCAGGTATAAACCCCAAGTACCGCTTTGTGTTGCCCGAAAACAAAATTTCATTCTGCACAGTGGTTTATCTGAATTTCACAATTATTGACATAGTGTTTTCTTTTACATTCAATTAAAATATTTTAAATTATTCTTATGACTTTCTACTTGAACCATCAGTTAGTCAGGATATGTGATTTACAAATGGTTTTTAAAGTTTTCATATATGTTTAATGATTTATAGTTTTAATATTAGATATGTTAGGCTGAGACTGCACTTTTTTAAAATTATTTTTATTTATTATATCAGGTAGTTACAGTAATGGTAGAGTTTATGGAATGGATGTACATCACAGAGAATGCGCACGTTATATAATTTCATATCTTTTAAACAACAGTTTTTTTTTTGTGGGCCATTAAATATCACTGTGTGTTCCTTGTGCACTTGAAAACAAAGTGTCCTTTTCTATTATACCTGGGTGCTCCAAAATTTCAATGAGAAAATCCTGCTGGATAGTATTGTTCAGGTCTGACATGTCATTGCTAGTTCAATTTCAAGTAACTCTATCTGTTTCTGGAAGGGCATTATTGAGGTGTTCAGTTATTATCGTGTATTTATCTATTTCTCGTTTTAGTTCTGTCAGTTTTAACTCCCTATGTCTAAAAGGTATTTTATTTGGTGTATATAAATTTAGAATTGTTATTAATGTTTTCTTAGTGATTTGAAATCTTCCAATATGTACTATTACTATTATATATTTATAATACCCTTTTACTGAGATCTATATTATTTTTTATTAATAAGGCTCACATTTTGTTTATATTTAAGGGGACCATACCTTGCAGTGATTAGGGCTTCCTTATGGCTGTGTTCAGGAATCCACTCCTGGAGAGGGCCTAGGTACCATATGTGGTACCAGGATCTCACCATTTGGCTCATTATAATGCAAGAACAATACCAACTATACTATCACTATGGCCTCTCAACTTTCTTTAGATTAAAATCAGTGTAGTATTTCCCTTAATATATCTTTCATTTTGGATGGATGCCATTTTATTAGTTGGTTTACATGAGTTCCACTAATTCTATTTTTTCTCAATATTTGTCCTCTCCCTTTTCCTATTTCTGGATTGAGAATTGCTAATCCTACTTTATCTCCATAATTGGCATATTTAAATTAAAATATTGTTTATACTAATCCATGTCATAATTTTATATATTTACATTTAAATTAGTTGTGCAATGATTTATAAGAATAAAGTAGAGTATAATGAGAGGCCAAATAAAGAGTCTGACCAGAAGGATAGGTTTTTCACTTATATAAATAATTCTGTCTCTGAATACCTGAGAAGCCAGCAGTTCAATGAGTCCCCCAGTATAGTTCTTGAGAAAAGTGGGTCAATTGGCAAGATTACAACTCTATATGCACAGGATAAACCCAGTCACACTGAGTGAAATCACCTGAATGGCTGCAGCAATCATCTCAATCACTCACAAAGCCACAGCAGATGGAAGTGGTATGTGGAGAAAGTGAACATTTAGTTAGGTCCATGTGTATATAGGGAGGTACATATGCTATTATCAACAATTTGGGTTTGATATGGCTTGAGATAGTTTCTCTAAGTTTAAATTGCATATGTTTGTTCTTAGAAATAAAATTCCCGGGCCGGAGCGATAGCCCAGCGGATAGGGCGTTTGCCTTGCACGCCGGCTGGCCTGTGCTGGCCCGGTTTCGATCCCCGGCATCCCATATGGTCCCCCGAGCATCGCCAGGAGTAATTCCTGAGTGCAGAGCCAGGAGTAACCCCTGAGCACGCCGGTGTGACCCAAAAAGCAAAAAAAAAAAGAAGAAATAAAATTCCAAGGTTTGGTCAGAGACCAGGGAGCAGTAGAAATACCAAGATATGCTATTGAATTTGGCAAAAATAGTAATAATAGGAGCAAGATAGAACCAGAGGTTCTGAGAACAATTGGAGAACACATGGAATAAGAATAGAAGAGAGAGGATCAGGTAATAGCCAAAAGGAGCAGAGACTATCCAGGGTGATGAGGACCAGTGATCAGCTAAAATGGACTAAAACAAAAAGGTTCAGGGTTCTGGGTAGGACACTGAAGGGTAAAGAACTTCTTGAGATAGATTTTTTGGGAGTAAGTCAAGGGTACCAGGGAGTAAGAAATGGGAAGTAAGAATAATGAACCTTGTCATCTACACTATGGAATACTATGCGGCTGTCAGAAAAGATGAAATTATGAAATTTACCTGCAAATGGATGGACATGGAGACTATCATGCTGAGTGAAATTAGTCAGAAGGAAAAGGACAGATATAGAATGACTGCATTCATTAATAGGATATAAATAGATACCAGTGTTTTACTAAATATGGGAAATGGTAATGGCAGATTAAAACTTACCACTGAATATACACAAAGAGACTTAAGTGATAAACTCTAAATATCTGCAGGGCTATCCACAATGTGTAAAATAAGAGGGAGAGATGCAGAGACAGAGAGAGATAGAGAGAGAGAAAGAGAGGAAACTGGGGTACCTGCTATTAAGGCGGCCTGGGGGGGGAGGGCGAGGGGTACATTGGTGGTGGAAATGGGGCACTGGTGGAGGGATGGGTGCTGGAATACTGTATTACCAAGAACCAATTATAAACACCTTTGTAATTGTATGTTTCACGGTGGTATAATAAAAAGAATAATGAACCTTGGATTGGGTAGCAACTAGAGGGAACAGGGCCAGCTGCTGAGGCTATAGAACATATGGTGGGCCAGAGTGATAGTACAGTGGGTAGGGCGTTTGCCTTGCATGCGGCTGACCCAGCATTCCATATGGTTCCCTGAGCACCACCAGGGAGTAATTCCTAAGTGCAGAGCCAGGAGTAAAACCCTGAGCAATGCTGGGTGTGATGCCCCCCCCCCAAAAAAAAAAAAAAAAAAGAAATAAAATTCCCATTGGGATTGAAGATATAGTACAGCAGATAACGTCCCTGAGAACAGAGCCAGGAGAAAGCTCTGAGAACAGCTGGGTATGGTCCAAGCACAAAAATATAATTCCTTTTTTTCCAATCTCTTTACATCTACATTAGATTGGGCTCATACATCGCCTCCGCCTCTTCCACAGTGGTCAGCCTTTCTCCATGCTCATTATGATACTTTTCATAAGGCTATTGATTAACTATTGATGACACTCATGAGTGATGCTCATGAGTATCATCATCAGTATCAACTATGTGTCTTAACTATGGATGATTTCTGGTAGGCAATATTATATGCTTCCATCCACTTATCCAGTCACATGATTTTATCCCCTTATCACCTTACTCTCAGTAGTTTACTGCTTTGCCTGAATACCCAACCCTAGGTGAGTCAGTCAGATCATTGGATAATGCCCAGAAATTTGTAGACATCTTCACTTAGGGCCACAGCTCCTAAAAAAATGAAGTTCATTGTGATATGAACAAAGTATCTGCTCTGCACATGGTGATAATTTTATATATCCTCAATCTTCCAAGGACACCTCTGATAGTGACTACAATGAAAGCCTATCCATATCTGGTTTGCACTGCATACTCAGCTGAAGCATCTATGTTAGGTTAAAATTTTTTATTTTAATTTTTATTAACATTTTAAATATTTTACTATGCCATCATGAAATATACAATTACAAAGCTGTTCATTATTGGTTTTCAGTCATACAATGTTCCAGCACCCATCCCACCACCAGTGCACATTTCCCACCACAGCGTCCCCCAGATTCCTTCCCTCCCTCCCAAATCCTCCCAAAGCCTGTGTCTATGGCATGCTCTTTTACCTTCTCTCTCTATCTCAATCTCTATCTATCTATCTATCTATCTATCTATCTATCTATCTATCTATCTATCTATCTATCTATCTATCTACTCTATCTATCTGTCTGTCTGTCTGTCTGTCTGTCTGTCTGTCTGTCTGTCTGTCTGTCTGTCTGTCTGTCTGTCCCGTCCGTCTGTCTGTCTGTCTGTCTGTCCGTCTGTCTGTCTGTCTGTCTATCTATCTATCTGTCTGTCTGTCTGTCTGTCTGTCTGTCTGTCCGTCTGTCCATCTGTTCGTCTGCCCATCCGTATGCCCGCTCTATCCGTCTATCCGTCTATCCATCTATCCATCCATCCATCTATCCATCTATCCATCTCTCTATCTCTATCTATCTATCTATCTATCTATCTATCTATCTATCTATCTACCTCTCTCCATCTCACTTTTCTTTCTTACACGTTGTGGCTTGCAATACAAACATTTAGGGGTTATCATATATATCCTATGTTCAATGCTCCTATGTTCATTCCCTATGTTCAGTGCTCCATTCTAGTCTGGCTTTTACCATTTCCAACAATTAGTAGTAGAACAATGGTCCCTTAACTTAACTGAATTAGACCTCCACATATTTGTCTTAGATTCCAACATTAGGTTCAACTCTTGAAGCATTTTTCCTTTTCTTTCCATTAGCTATAGGGGTCTGCATGTAGCCAGTGGTATATATTTGGAGATTCTTCAACAACTGTGTAACATGATGTTTGAGGAGTCTTGGCCACCTGCTAATGGCCTCTGGTCCTATTATAACTATGCTTGGAAAACAAATAGTACCATATTCTTGTGATAGTCTATAATATTCTAAAACGTTAATATTTTCTTTTAAGTGCAGAATGCCAGAGCCAGTGGCATTGTGCATTGGGGAGATTATTTGCTTGTATGCAGCTTAACTGTTTTCAATACCTGCCATCCACTATGGTCCCCTAAGCTGGCAGGAGTAATTCATGACCACAAAATGCGGAGTCAGCCACGAACACTGTCAGATCTGAAGCCCGAAAAACAAAGTTCAGAATGCCAAAAAGTGAACTGATATAGTTGGATCTACACTGTTGACCTTCTCATCTTTCCCCTGGGATGCACTATTTCTTTCCCATTCTCCCCGCATTGGCCTCACCCAACATCCATTACTACCTTCTGGCTGGCTCAGGGGACCCTATTGGATGCTGAACAGTGAACCTGGGATGACTCAGCCCACTCTTCTTACTATATTATAGGTTTAGCCCTATTGTTTTTCCTTTTTAAGTAATGTTTTATATTTTGGGGTTTGAGGCCACATTCAGTACTGTTCAAGGGTTATTCCTGACTCTGGGCTCAAGAATTACTCCTGATGATGCTTGGGAGACCATAATGTATGCGGGGTTCAAACCTGGTGAGGTGCTTATAAGGCAAGTGCCCTACCTGCTTTACTCTCACTCTGGCCCTCCTTTTAAACTTGCTATCTTACTTTAAGCATGGGGAATAGTTTCATAGTATCCCCCATGATAAAATTAACTAATAAACCAATTATTCTATAACCAGATGTAAATAAAACATTTCAAAATTTGAAAATGAACTCTGTAAAGTCCTGAAGATCAGCAATCAATTTTAATTTGATATTAGCTAGTACTTCATATAGTTCTGGCATATAATCACCCACTCTAACACAGGAAACCATATTGACAATTTGGACCACCAGATTGAATATGCTATCAGAATCTATCAAAATTATCGAAAATATTAATTATTCACCTTTCTTTAGTGTCAAGTTATACAAGTGAATGATCTCAGGGCCCTTTGAATAAGCCCAGGGTCCAGAATTATATTATGGACTGACCTCAGTGTGACATGGTCATTATTACTGGAGATCCAGCATAATTTTTGTCAATGCATTCTACTTTTGAAAATTGGCTCAGCTCTAGCCCGTGGAGATGGGATCATGAATTTTTAAAAGACCAATAACCATCAACCACCTGCTCTTACCATTTTCTTACATTTTTCTGTGTAGACATACAGCAGTAACTTATGTTTGTTATATCATGCTTGATTAGAAATATAATTCCCTGAGAGTCATTCTCTTTGCTCTTTTTCCAAACATGGTAGTCATTGTGGGAATATAAGCTTCCTGTTGTCTTGTGATCTTTGGAGATTTAGTACTTAGTGGTCTTCACTTTTAATTGAATATTAGTCATAGAGCAACAACTTCATGATCAATGCTAAATGCAACAGAGCTCTTAATTGAAGAGCAGAGTCACCACTTACTGGTTCCATCTCATGAAGACTTTTGTCTGTAATCTGAAACCTTCAGTGGAGTATGATCTAGTGGTCTCCAACATCACATATCACATCTATCAAGCTGCTAACTTAACTATGCCTTTTAAGTCTCTCCGCTAGCAGATCAATCTGGGGATTTCTCTCTTAATCTCTATAAGCTTCTTGAGTCTAAAAGAGCCATCCTCATAGTAACAATCTTATTATTATCTGTCTTGAAGGTCTCTGTGGTGGATATTATTTACTTCAGCCATCTCAGTGGGAATAACAAAACTTATGGTTTTTGTTATTGATGTTTTTCTCAAGAAAAGACTCATTATTTGGCTGCTATCTCAAGGAACACTCTCAAGCAAATTTGGGGTGTGATTTATACAGAAATTGACTGATATGTAGAAATTGTAGAATAGATTCTTGATTGAAGATATTGATTGTAGATTGTTGATTGTAGAATAGAAATTCTCACTTGTCTCATTTGTCTTCCTGTTGTTCATCGATTTGCTCGAGAGAGCACCTAGTAACATCTCCATATGTACTGTCACATGCTAGTGTAGCACAAGGGCATCTGCTTGCTACAGGATCACGAAGAACATCAAACCATTTTCAGGTCATGAGATTTATGTCTATAATTTTATTGGTTTTTGGCATGTCAAATGCAAACTGGGTAGATTGTCAGGCTCTGCCATATAGGGGAATAGAAATTGTAGAATAGAAATTGTACAATAGGATCACTGTATCACTGTCTTCCCGTTCATCGCCGATTTGCTCGGAGCGGGCACCAGTAACATCTTCATATGACCTGTCTCATGCAAGTAGAGCTCAAGGGCACCTGCTTGCTCCAGGAACATAAAGAGCCTCAAACCATTCCATAAGGTCATGGGAATGAGGTCTATAATTGTTACTGGTATCTGGCATATCAAATACGACACGGATCGCTTTCCAGGCTCTGCCGTGTGGGTAGCATACTCTTGTAGTCATCTCATAATCCAGCATTTATTGATGAACCACGCCGCCCGGCTATGATAGGCTGGTCTGCTGGATGGAGTTCTGACGAGGGGTAGAAAATTGACAAGTGTAAGTTTTAAAGCCTAATCTTAATGAAGGTGACTTTCCAATTTAGAGAAGTAAGCTGAATAATGTATTTGTGTAGTAATAACTTTCTAGGAAAAAAAGAATGAAGCATTCTCTATCTTTATAGGAGAACATAACAGCCATAGATGTGTGCCATTCATATCTACCTTCAAGAAACCTTGCTGGAGGGCTCCAATAGACAGGTATCCTCAAACTGCTTCACTTATGAATTCACCTTGGTGCTTTCTTTAAAGATATAGGTTTCCCACAAGAATTTCTCCTAGTTTCCATAATTTGTTTTTATCACCATTGTTGGAGGACAGGTTTAGCTAACCTGGGAGTTTTGTTGTTTTGCCCACCACTCCCAGCTAATCTTATTTAAGCCAAGGTTCATTCTAATGAGACCTCTCTTCTATGTAAGCACTGCTAGAGGGTGTGGCAGTTACAGAAGTCACCTTGATTGAAAACTTCTGACTTATACATCTACTAAGATTTCTATGTTTTCTAGATTGGGCACAGCTCCTCTTTATACCCACTGCACCCAACGTGGGACAGTTAGAACTTACCAGGAGACTACCACCCTGGCTACGCTGAGACTATAGGAAGACTATACGAAGGATCTTACTAGTTTGCTCTAAGCAGGCGAATGTGACCCTTTCAGTACATGAGAACAAGATACTCAGAATCACCCTGGTGCAGATAATAATAAGAAGGACCTTGTGGGTACCATCTAGATTACAAGAAGCTCATGAAGTTAAGATGTATTACTTTATATCAGCCCTCTCTCTCTCCAGTGTTTTACATAAGAGATAATCTTGGTAGAAAGGATCAGACCTTGACATAACCTTTGTTTATACCTGCAATAGGGGTGTGGCACTACACTCTGTTTAGAGTTCTTTGTTGACATGACCCTCCCTGTTGGATTACTTTGGTGTATATAAGGGGCTGACTTGAGGTCCCTTCACTTTTTGCCTTTTGGGCCTTTTGCTTTTGCTCTTTGGTCTTTTGCTCCTACTTCTGGGTAGGACTCAGATCGGGTGAGATCTCCTCTCTCTTTGGTGGGAGACTTAGGCTCTATTGTATGGTCTAAATTCGGACCAGAGCTAGAGCTTGTTCATTATATTGGATTGCTGTGGAAGAGCTTTTGGTACTATTAAAGGCCTTTTT
>JAJIBD010030551.1:0-16796 GCA_021461705.1 Cryptotis parvus
TTCTATCTAGGTTGCAGAAAACTGAATGTTTTCTTACAGTTGTATAGAATTCCATCGTGGTTATATACACTAACTTCTTTATGTCCAGTGAAAGATGAATGAAATAGCTCTCACAATTTCTTAACTCGCTATTAAAATGGGAAATAATCACTGTATCACTGTCTTCCCGTAGATCATCTATTTGCTTTCGGCGGTCACCAGTAATATCTCAATACGTCCTGTTACATGTAGAGATAGTCCAAGGGCATCTGCCCACAAAGAACACAAAGAGCCCCAAACCATTCCATCAAGTCATGGGAACGAGGTCTATAATTGTTACTGGTATTTGGCATGTCAAATATGACACGGGTAGCTTGCCAGGCTCTGCCATGCAGGTGGGATTCTCTTTGTAGTCACCTCAAAACTCGAGCATTTATTGATAAACCACATGGCCGCTTTTGTTGCCACCGAGCCGGCTGTGATCAGCTTTTCTGCTGGGTGGTGCTTTGAGGAGAGGGGAGTCGGATGTGGAAAGTGGCGGCCCTCATGGTGTGGGGGTTCCTCTGGCTTCTTGAATTACCAATTATAGAATTACCAATACAATATTAAAAGAACAGCACAATCATTGAACTAGCAATGTGGAATTCAAAGACTTATTATAAAGTAACCTTAATTATCCAGAGACTCTCAGACATGGGGCAGAGCCCGGTTCCTTGCTCTCCCTGTGCCCAGCCGTCCATGAGGCAGTCGGGAGGCATGGTGGGTTCCAGCCTTGGCCCACCACCCCGGCAGAACCTCACAACAAGCCAGGCGACCCCCACCCACTCCATGGGCGCCGCCATTTTCCACATTGGACTTCCCCTCTCATCAGAACTCCACCCAGCCGACCAGCCCATCACAGCCCGGATCATCGACACCCACCCTGGAGCAGTTTTCTTCCTCAATCCGGCCCAGGTATGCTGGTCCAGAGACTCTCAGACATGGGGCAGAGCGGTTCCTTGCTCTCCCTGTGCCCAGCCGTCCATGAGGCAGTCGGGAGGCATGGTGGGTTCCAGCCTTGGCCCACCACCCCGGCAGAACCTCACAACAAGCCAGAGCGACCCCCACCCACTCCATGGGCGCCGCCATTTTCCACATTGGACTTCCCTCTCATCAGAACTCCACCCAGCCGACCAGCCCATCACAGCCCGGATCATCGACACCCACCCTGGAGCAGTTTCTTCCTCAATCCGGCCCAGGTATGCTGGTCCAGAGACTCTCAGACATGGGGCAGAGCGGTTCCTTGCTCTCCTTGTGCCCAGCCGTCCATGAGGCAGTCGGGAGGCATGGTGGGTTCCAGCCTTGGCCCACCACCCGGCAGAACCTCACAACAAGCCAGGCGACCCCACCCACTCCATGGGCGCCGCCATTTTCCACATTGGACTTCCCTCTCATCAGAATTCCACCCAGCCGACCAGCCCATCACAGCCCGGATCGCCGACACCCACCCTGGAGCAGTTTCTTCCTCAATCCGGCCCAGGTATGCTGGTCCAGAGACTCTCAGACATGGGGCAGAGCGGTTCCTTGCTCTCGCTGTGCCCAGCCGTCCATGAGGCAGTCGGGAGGCATGGTGGGTTCCAGCCTTGGCCCACCACCCCGGCAGAACCTCACAACAAGCCAGACGACCCCCCACCCACTCCATGGGCGCCGCCATTTTCCACATTGGACTTCCCTCTCATCAGAACTCCACCCAGCCGACCAGCCCATCACAGCCCGGATCATCGACACCCACCCTGGAGCAGTTTCTTCCTCAATCCGGCCCAGGTATGCTGGTCCAGAGACTCTCAGACATGGGGCAGAGCGGTTCCTTGCTCTCCCTGTGCCCAGCCGTCCATGAGGCAGTCGGGAGGCATGGTGGGTTCCAGCCTTGGCCCACCACCCTGGCAGAACCTCACAACAAGCCAGGCGACCCCCACCCACTCCATGGGCGCCGCCATTTTCCACATTGGACTTCCCTCTCATCAGAACTCCACCCAGCCGACCAGCCCATCACAGCCCGGATCATCGACACCCACCCTGGAGCAGTTTCTTCCTCAATCCGGCCCAGGTATGCTGGTCCAGAGACTCTCAGACATGGGGCAGAGCGGTTCCTTGCTCTCCCTGTGCCCAGCCGTCCATGAGGCAGTCGGGAGGCATGGTGGGTTCCAGCCTTGGCCCACCACCCCGGCAGAACCTCACAACAAGCCAGACGACCCCCACCCACTCCATGGGCGCCGCCATTTTCCACATTGGACTTCCCTCTCATCAGAACTCCACCCAGCCGACCAGCCCATCACAGCCCGGATCATCGACACCCACCCTGGAGCAGTTTCTTCCTCAATCCGGCCCAGGTATGCTGGTCCAGAGACTCTCAGACATGGGGCAGAGCGGTTCCTTGCTCTCCTTGTGCCCAGCCGTCCATGAGGCAGTCGGGAGGCATGGTGGGTTCCAGCCTTGGCCCACCACCCCGGCAGAACCTCACAACAAGCCAGACGACCCCCACCCACTCCATGGGCGCTGCCATTTTCCACATTGGACTTCCCTCTCATCAGAACTCCACCCAGCCGACCAGCCCATCACAGCCCGGCTCACGCGCAGCGCCGCCAGGGTTCATCAATAAAGGCTTTATTTGGAATAGTTTATAGAGTATGCCTCCCGCGACGGCAAGCCTAGCAAGCTGCTCGTGTTGTATTTGATATGCCAAATGCCAGTAACAATTATATTAGATCATTCTCATGACCTAATATAATGGTTTGAGGCTCTTTATGTTCCTGTACCAAGCCGATGCACTTGGCTCTACAGCATGTGACAGGACATATTGAGATATTACTGGTGCCCGCTCTAGCAAATAGATGATTAACGGGAAGATCGTGATCGTGAACCTTAATTATCAGTGATGTTATCAAAATACAAATTAGTATAATTAATAGAAATCAAAAATACAAATTAATGCAATGTAGTTAATAGAAATCAAAGATCCCACAAACATACCTACACAAATATGAACAACTGAGAGTTAATGAATGAGTAACAGCAATTTGATAAAGAAAGGACAGCTTTCAACAAAGAAATGGTCCTTAACAAAGGCACTGACATTCCTGAAAATGAATGTAAAAAGCAACTTTACAACTGATCATGGAAATTAGCTTAGCTGACAGAGAGATAATCAAAGAGTTAAGGAAAGCACTTTCCTACACATGGAAAATCCCAGGACCACATAAACTATATACAAATAAATGTCACGCACACATTCTGATAAAACTTTACTGACTAAAGAAAAAGGCCACAGGCAAGATTTAGCCAAAGTAACATAGTTTCCTAACCTCTAACTTAAGATAAATGGAACTATGCTCTAGAACTAGGATATTTCTATGTGAGAAGATCATAAGTCATCTCAAAATCACAGCACAAAAGCCAAGGAACACTGGCTTTTTCATGGAAATATTCTGTAATATGAAGGGATAGAAAGAACAGAGTGATTGAGTGTTTTAGAAATTCTAAAGATATTGGGTGGGGATAGAGGATAGGCATACTGTCAAATCTGTGATGATTTACACTTTGGTATGCCATGTGAAGAATTCAACTCAACTGAGGTGATGAAATTGCTATGACCTATTGGCCTGATATGTCACCAAAAGGAACAACTTTGGACCAGAAAATAGCGGGTTTCTTTCCAGTGATTCTCACATTACCCAGAAGCCTTTAACTTGTTACTGTTCTTCCTAAAATTCCAGATGTGTCAATAACAATTTTCTAATAGTGTGCCTATACATGCATGTGTTTGTTTGTGTGTGTATTTATTTAAATAAACGATACAGGGTTTTCCTTTCATTCACTGGAGGGAAAATCATCAATTTGTCAGAGAAGGGGTGGGGAGCCATCCCTTTAATCTGAATATTTCCATCATTGGTGTGTACACACCACAAAGAAAAGTAAGATCCAAGGAAATCAGCTCCTGTGAAGAGTGAGAATGATGTAAATCACTAAAAAAGGCATTTAATGTCTTAGGCATTTAGAAGAAATTCAAAATACAAACCCTTGCCTATAGTTGTAGTAAGGATATCAACATTAGATTAACACTGAATTTTGTCTACTTTCTAAAAAGAGGAAAACAACACACATTCAGTAAGGCAGACCTTTATTTAATTAGCCCTGAAATAAAGATTTCTCGTCTTTTGTAGCTACACTGCTTTAACAGAGTGTCAGGTACCTGAAGACTGGCTCCTACTGGGACTAATTCTATCCAGACAACTCCAAGTATGTTCATTAGGCACTGATTAGGTTTCACACAGGTGGGGAAGGTTAGGGGGCACTGATAGAGAGGCAGTGCTGATTGTTTAAGGCATAAAACGCCATTTGTTTTCCAACCATGTAAAGGAACTGTATCCATGCTTCTTGAGAGACACCAAGCTACTGCTGAAGCTGCAGCTTCCTACTTTAATGGGTTTTTTTCATCTGGATACATTTTCTGGATTCAAATAAGTTGGTAAAATTAAGAAAATGCATTATTATATAATAAAAAGTGTTGAAAATAATATGAGTTCCCAATCAGTACAAGCAGGATTACTGGTCAGAATTAAAAGGAAATTCGATTCTCCCCAAAGGTAAGCATTGTACTGTCCCGAAAATAGAAAGGCACATTGATTTATTTACAATGTTAGGTTCCCACAACCCATCGTAAAACAGAAAAAACTTCTTAGTTCACACTTCAAGATACTTTAATATGGTTTTTGTTTGGGACCAAAGAATGCAAATGAGCTGACTGACATCCAGATCCCCCTTCTCTAACAAAATCAACATATCTGGAGGCCTCTGTGTGTGTATGTGTATGTGTGTGTATGGTGGGTGAGGACTTGGGAAAGGGCATCAATTAATGGAGCGAACTGATAAGCACTTGGGTTTTCCCTGATATGGATTCTTTGCTCTGTTGTTGCTTAGATTCCTAGTGCTAAGTCCAGCTATGTTGCCAGAGCGAATCACCCCTCTACCCAGCCTTCGCTTTTTCCCAGTTCCTCTTTTCTGCTTGCATAGTCAAAGAGGAGGGGATCTATCCCTCTGTGCAAAGCTTGCACTCCTTTACCTCTTCATGGCAACACTGGTGGAGTCCAATCTTTTATTATTGTTAGAGCTTAGCAAAGTCAGAAGGAAATCAATCAGTTTAGACTCCCACCGCTATCACAGAAAAATAAGAGAAGTAAGCCCCTTTGCCCTGGAACCATTGCCAGAAAGTTATTCTGGGACTCTCCTGATAAGCTTCCTATGCTAGGCTTCATTTTCCTATGAAGTATGTGGAATTGAAGAGGGGCAGGAAAGAGAAGAGCTTTGCTTTTATCTCTCTGCCTTCGATTATCTGGAGAAGCTTGGTTGTTCTAACTGAGAAATGGCAGCTCATTCCTAATTTATTCTAAGGGCAGCTACAGTGGGGAAGATGACACTATCACTACTATCACTGTCTTCAGCCACAAAGGGTCCAGAGACTCCTTGATTCTGGAGGCTGAGGCAATTGACTAAACTAACAGTCTCCTTAAAGTGGCTCAAGCTACCTAAATAATGTTCTATATCGTTTCAGGGCATGGCCTGATGTGTAATATTGCCCTAGTTGGAAGCCAGTTTTCCAGGAAGGCTACCCAGAGATTACTTTTTTGACAATGACTGTGATATTACCATAAATCTGCTATTTAAGGCTTCTTTAACCACACTGCATAACCCCTTCCTGCCTCTTAAGGAACTCTGAGGGATCCAGTGCAGTGTCTGTCCACTTTCTCACTCCACTGACTATGCCATTATTCCCACGTGTTTGCATGTCATTTCTTCAGATAGGAATACTCATATTCCAGTCCTTCTATTATGCCTCAACTCATTCTTCAAAGTACATTTAACTCTTCTCCAAGTCTGTCAGTCCTTTAGATCTGTTTGTCCTCCAAACACCTCTCTCACTATCAGTTTAACTTTAGTCACTTAACATATACTTTCTGGGATTTTAATGTGTATCTCATCATTGCCTTGCCTTTGTCAGTAAATTGTTAGTTCTCTGAAAACAGATTCATTTTCCTGTAATCCTTCATTTTCCCTCTAGAACTTGCTACAGTGCTAGAAATGCAGTAAGGACTCAATAAATGAATTCATTTGGACACTTGCATCTTGGAAGCCCTCGATAGCATGGCTTAATTAACATTTGCTTTCCCCATATTGGGCCTTTGCCAACCATATAAAAGGAACACAACTAAAATATGTGTGTGCTCAGTGCGTAATTTGCACACATTTATCATTTATTCCTTCTAACAATTTATTAAAGGTCATATCTGTTATATACAAAGTATAGAAAAAGGAGGCACAGAGTGAAATTGTTTTCCTGGATCCACATGATAGGGAGTTTCAAGGTTTGGCCTGTTGCCAAAGCTAATGTTTTTCCCCACTATTATACTGCCACTGTGAATTATAGTCTCAAATAGATTTTAAATTTTGGTTACTCAATCAAATTTAATTCAATAAGCACTTGATATTTAATAAACTATTTGATAAATAAATTATAGTTTAATAAATAAGCAAATAATTTATTTATTTAATGAATAAATGAGCAAATTTATTTATTAAATAAATATATTTATTTTGATAAATAAATTAGAGAGAAAGATATGGAGAGAAAATCAAGATACAATTGTTGACTTCTAGGAGTTCCCACTCTCAGAGGAAATTATTCTTGCATTAGAATCAGATACAAAGCTGACTTTGTCACAGAGCTCTATGTTTATAAGGAAAGGAGGAATTAATATTGACTGAAATTGTTGGGTACACCAACTTGAATAAGGGTATAAACTTAGTCCTGTTTTAATGGGAGTGTTAGCTTTTGCAAGGAAACAGAGAGAAAATTCAAGGTTAGGTAAAATTTTGAACGGGGAGAGAGGTTGGGAGGTCCTAGATGTAGGTATGGATAGGAATTTGCTGTGATTGCAGCTAAAATTAGCTGGCTAGTGTTGTAGTTATAAAACTGGTTGGAGAGATGTTTCATTTTCTCTTCTTATACTATGCTAAAGGTGTAGACCTATAATTTTTTCTTCTCGATGATGACAGTACTTGGCCTTTTTCAATTCAAGTGGTGAAGAGCACATTTGTAGCTATATAAACCTCTCCCCTTTGACTAAATAGATTGTTAGAGGCTAATGTATTCATGGAAACACCATAAATAAATTTTTGTCTTGAATGTTATCTAGAATAGTTAAATAAGGCAAAATGCCTAATCAGAAGTCATATAAATATCAGATTAAAAATTCTACAATATATTTCTTATAAAATGGATGGACAGGTCCTTGGAAGGCAATAAGTATAGACCTTGAAAATTCAAATCATTGTAATAATAACTATGAACAGAAGACTTAAATAAAAGCCAGTGCTTAGGAATGAATGTTTGTATCTTCTCAAAATCACACATCAATATTCTAAATACCCATGAATTTGTCCCTAATTTTATTACTGAAGCTAAATATTGCCTTTCTGCCATAGAGGTTCATCTACACATATGCAGTTATGTAGGAGCACATTCCCAGTAAGTGTCTCACCAGAACATTTATATATTGGGAGGAGGCATACCTGTCGGGGCGCTCTGCCGGGGTTCCCGACAGTGCCGGGAAGCGAAGTTCCCTTCTACCTCCGAAGCCGGCAAGGAACGGATGAAAACTCAGGAATTCGATGCAGTTTTAAAGGCTTTACTTATTACAGGTTCAGGCATACAAATTAGCAAAAGGAAAAAACCCGATGCTTAGGATTTCAGGCTAGAACCCCAGCCACGTGTAGGCCAAGATGGCGACCACCACGTGTAAACACTTCCAAGGGGAATGAACGCTCACAAGGAGAGAGATCCCACAAAGGAAGAAGAAGCGGAGAGCGGGAACCGGCTAGTTTATATCCCTGTAACTCAGACCTTCCTCCCACTGTTATGGAAAGCAGGGAGGGTCCAATGTCCTTAGGTAATCCCTCCCTGCACCTCACCTAGGACCTTTACTGTGCTAATGTTTTGAGCCAAAATCTGCTTAGGAATGCTTTTGTAGTGTAGAGAAGGGGGTTTCTGAGATGGCATGTCTCTGTACCTTGACCAACACCAATGCCAGTTAAATATTTCTCCAAGCCTTCACAAGTCTCCTCTACTTCATTTTAGTTTTATATTTTAGTTGCCTTTGAGTATATCAGGGGAGCCATGCTTGTTTGCTTGGAAGCAAACAGCATTTCTCTCTGGTCTAATTACTTAGGTGTCCTTACGTGGCCAGGCTAATATGCTGGTAAGATCTAGCTAGTCCCACGATGATTGTGATAGCATGGGAGAATATTTATACCAGCTAGTACAGCATACTTGGTCGGATAAACTGCCACATTTAGACTACCCCCTTATCTATGGAGTGATTTGCGGGAGGCAATCCAGAGCAGATGCAGCGGCCCTTAGGAGTCCTGCAACAACTCCCCCCTGATTAGTTTACTAATAAAAATTGAAAAGGTAAGAAATATTTAGTAATGTACAGAAAATTAAGATAAGAAAAACAATTCCAATTACAAAATGATAATACATGTTACTTTAGGATCCTAACTTGTTTTTGAACCCAAAGCAAAGTTCATGACAAAGTGTTTCTAGCTGTCTGATTATAATGGACTATAGTTTGCACTGTCCATAATTTGTGAGAGTCAATTTGCTATATTTTATGTAAAGTTGGGTGTCTGGAACAAAGTTTGTGGGGCTAATTCTGGGACAGCAATAGAGGTGATCATATGATTATGAGTCTCTGGAGAGCAGCGATCAGGAGCTCGTTGAATTGTCAGGAAAACTGGATCGGGTCTCTGGAACACGGGAACAAATATTTCGAACTCTGGAACAGGAGTCTTGAGTGCTGGAACAGGTGTTTGGAACATTGGTGTAATATCTTGAACTCTGGAACAGGAGTCTTGAGCGCTGGAACAGGTGTCAGGAACATTGATGTGGGTGTCTTGCAGGGCTTCTTCAGGAAGGGAACACTGGCAACTGTAACTGTACCTGTAGCTTAATTTTAGGCGAGACAAAACCACTTTTCGAGGTTAATCACAAGTAGAGATTTTAAGGCTTTGTAGGGATCCAAGTCTGGGATGGAGAGAAGAACATAAAGAAGCTCCAACATGGGTGGAGCAGAGAAATAAGTATGAGAATTGATGATTTTAAAACTGATAAATCTAGTGGATCAGCAGTGGAGCTGATGAATGTAATAGAGGTTTGTAGTGGTCAGAAATTGAGAAGGTAGTAGTTGAGACATCACATAGACACAACATTAATCACGAAACATAATGGTGGCCACCACATGCACACACATGCACACATACATTTGATCGATCAATATCTTACAGCTGTATATGTGACCCATTTAGGGTGATAAATGGTAATGAGTCAAGCGCTTCATGAATATAAAAGCCGGCAAATGATGGTGAGAAAGTGTCTTTTCCTGTGAATAGAGCATTGGGAAAAATTATTTTTGCAAATTATTAAATTTTTGTGAGCACTGTTTTAGGAGTCTCGTTGTATTGAGCACTGTAGCGCAGGTTTACTGGATTCGAATATCTCATCCTTTGAACAGAATCATTAGAAAAACAATTTTTCATTGATTTAGCAAACATTTTTGTAATGAGCACTGTGATCAGAGTCCAAAGCCTCGAGCAACATAGAAGGGAATCTGCAGCAGCCAAGTTCTTTTTCTGCAAATACCTGTGAGCAAGACATTAAAAAGGAAACTTTAACATTAGTTCTTGAAACATATTGACATTGAGCACTATATTCAGAGTCCACCCATTTTTTCCACTCTTTTTTTGTAAGAAAGAAAATATTTAGGCTGTAAGGCAAGATATTAGACATGACATTAGATCCACAGGCTGCAAAACAAGATCATTATTAAAATGAACCAATCCAGGAAGTTTAAACAGCAACTTGCAATTTAAAATGTAAGACTTTATATTGAAAGAATTAGTTGTTTTCTGATTCTTGGAGAATTCTAGTCTTAACAAGTCGCAGAGGAACCCAGAGTTTCTTGGAAGTTTTATCGTCTGTAGAAATGAAGGCATAGCCTCTTCCCCGAATGAGGAGGTGACCTGCAATCCATTTATCATCAATTTTCACCCAGATAGGTGAATTGACTGTTTTTTGAGCTTTGCATATCTTCTTGAAAGTGACGTTCAGCCGCGGTATAGGGATCTCCTTGAGGTATATTTAAGAAGTTTAAGGTGAATAATGTTAAAGATAAAGAAGCCATTGGAGGCATGCTTGTTTTTCGTTGCTTTAATAGCTTGAGTTTTAAGTGTTCTATGGGCACGTTCAACTATTCCTTGTCCTTGTGGATTATATGGAATTCCTGTAATATGTTTGATCTGCCATTCCTCACAAAAGGATTTGAAGGTTTTGCTGGTGTAAGCAGGACCATTATCTGTTTTTATGGTATGGGGAATACCCATGACGGAGAAGCACTGGAGTAAAAATGAACAAACAGATTTAGCTCTTTTAGACGTTATAGGAACAGCCCATATGAACCGGGAATATGTATTGATGACCACATGAAGGAAAGATTTGTTGGGAAATAAGTTAGTATGAGTTATATTCATCTGCCACAATTGGTTTGTTTGTAAACCTCGAGGATTTGCTTCTGCTACATGAGATGTACAATGTAAAGGAGCACAGACAGGACAGTTGGCGGACAATTTGTTTAGCTTGTTTCCATGGGATGCCATGGTGTACATGAAGGCGGCGGGCATTTGTATGTGGAGTTTGGTGCTCTTTTTCAGCTGATTTAAATACTGGTGCTGCCAAGAGATCTGCTGCTTCGTTTTCTCGAACCAGTGGCCCAGGGAGTTGGCTGTGAGAACGGATGTGGGAGATGTATATAGGGGAATGTTCTATTTCGGAGGAGATATGGTAGTTTATGGAGTAGCTCCTGAATTATAAGATTATGGGCATTTAAAGAAGCAGTGACAATTCCACGAAATAAACCAACTACATATGCAGAATAACTTACCACATTACATGGGCCAGATACATGGGATAGTAAATGTATTAGGGTGGCGAGTTCCACTTGTTGGGCAGATTTATAATTTGTATGTATAGTAGTGTTTAACGAAGGACCTGTAATTCCACCCCTTCCTGATGAGGAGACATTAATATAATACACTGGAGCATCAGGAATGGGAGAGGAGCGGACAATGGTGGAAATTACAAAAGGTGTTCTTTTTAGAAATTCCCAGGTTTTTCCAGCTGCGTAATGATAAGATATTTCTCCTGAAAAATTTGCTAAAGCACTTTGAAGGATTTTACTGAGTGGTAAAACAGCTTTAATTTTTTTAGGGTCAGGTAGTACAATTACATGGGGATCATGTCCAAGTAATACTTGGGTTCTTGATCTTCCCCTAATTATAAGGTTAGCTATTATCTTAAGGTAAGGTGTAGCAGTACGATCTCTGCTTGTTATGTAAGTAAACCCATTCTAACGGTCCAGATAATTGGGCTATAGCAGCAGTTGGAGACTTGGGAGTGTTGAAGACCAAGAACCATACCTTTTCTTCGGGATTAAATCTGGAGAGGTAAGATTTTTGAAGCCCGATCCATGAAAAAATCTAATTCCTTCTGAGCTTTAGGAGTTAGCTGCCTTGGGCTATTTAAAGCAGGATCACCTTTAAGGGTGTGGAACAGGTTACTGAGCTTACATTTAGGAATACCAAGGGAGGGCGTACCCAGTTGATATTCCCCAGCAGTTTTTGAATATCATTTAAGGTTTGGAGCCCTTTCTGACTAATGGAAATTTTTTGAGGACGCACTGTAGTGCGGTCAAGAGCATAGCCCAAATATTCATATGGAGGCTGCATTTGAATTTTTTTTCGGAGCTACTTGTAAGCCAGCCTTTGGTAAAACTGTTATTACATTATTATATAAATTCTGGAGATCTTTGGAATTATTACAAGCTAGCAGGATATCATCATGTAGTGGATGATGTATGCACCAGAAAATTTAGCACGAATGGACCGCAAAACCTCATCAACAAAGTGTTGACACATCGTAGGTGAATTAGTTATCCCTTGGGGGAATACTGTCCACTGAAACCTACGTAAAGGACCTTTATGATTAATGGAAGGGACTGAAAATGCAAACCTTTTCCGATCATCTGGGAGGATAGGTATGCTGTAAAAGCAGTCTTTTAAATCTATGATAATTAGCGGCCAATCCTTAGGAATAGCTGCTGGAGAGGGGAGCCCAGGTTGTAGGGCTCCCATGGGGACCATAGTAGAATTTACATTCCTTAAGTCAATCAGCAAACGCCATTTGCCTGATTTTTTTCTGTATTACGAAAACAGGAGAATTTCATTCTGAAAACGTTTCCTTAATATGTTCTAATTTTAGCTGTTCTTTCACAAGATTTGTTAGCGCCTCTAACTTTTTTGGTATTGAGGGGCCACTGTGGTGTTTATATAGTTTTGTTAGACTTCCTCTGAATACGGATAGGTGGTGGGCGTTTAACCACAGCGGCCCCCAATTAAAAAGGGTTACTCCCGTGTTAGGCTTATTATGGAGAGCTGGAATTGGTGCTCGACCGGGAATTGGATGAGGTATGTGGATTACTGCCCCCACTGCTCCAGCATGTTTTGACCCCATAAAGTTAAAGGCATAGGGGCTATATAAGGCTGGACCATGGCGACATTCCCTTCAGGGCCAATACACGGCAGCCACCTCGCACTCTGTTGGAGAAGAGAGGAGGAGATATTGCCTACCCCGCTCAGGCTATGGGACACTTTCTTTAGGGCCCAGTTAGAGGGCCAATACTTGGTGGAGATTATGGATATGTTTGCCCCTGTATCCAACATGCCTTTGAATTTCCTTTTATAAATTTCGATGGATATAAACGGTCGCTTGGCCTGAGAAATTCTGGTAGTGTACCCAACTAGATAGTTAGCAGGTGGCTGGTGGGCTTGGTTCTGTGTGGCTGTATAACCAACAATGAAGTTGGACAGAATGGTTGGTACTGTTTAAGCCACCAGCTGTAGGGGTGTTCGGACTGACTACACGGATCCTCAAAAATAATAATAGTTTAGCAAGTGGTTCCCCTTTTTAAAAAGTTCATTTAGTTGGCACAGATATTGACAGTATTATCTCTCCATGGTATTCAGGATCCAGAAGTCCGAAATGCACCATAATTTCCTTAAATTTCAGCCAATCGCTCCCTGAATTAAACCCATACTACCTGGGGAGCAGGTCCTTTTTATCCATGTTTTTAGCATGTAGGGGTCTTGACTTGGGTATATTGAGACAGTCTTAGGGCAGAGAATGTCGAGACTGCCACTGCCTGATGGGGTAGGCCAGAGAGCATTTATTGACTGTAATTCTGTGGATTCTGATTCGGAGGATAGTGGGCAGGTGGAATGAAGGAGAGTGCCCATGGATTCAGCTGGGCCTGGGGCTGGCCCCCCACCCAGTTTCCCGCATTAGGGGAGGCATAGATGTTATTTGAGCCTGCGGAGCTTGTGGAACCTGGGAGGGGGTCCATGTAACATTTCCCTTAAAGGGATTATTAGAATGTTGCCCTGTATTGATAGTTTTAGAAGATGGGCAATCTCTACGGGTGTGTCCCTTCTCTCCGCAGCTAAAGCAGGTTATCTGTCCAGATGAAGCCTGAGGCTGACTTCGCCTCCAAGACCGACAGTCTCTGGCCCAATGTTTTCCTTTTCTGCATCTTGGGCATGGTCCAGGTGGGGCCCTCCGAGGGGGATGGAGCTGCGATTATTAGAATGATTTCTCCGATTATTGTTTATCCTTTGAAGTTTATTGTTTCTCCCCCTAAAGCTGTTTTGACATTTCATTCCCTCTCCTGATCCTTCTGCTGTATGGGATAAGCCTCTATATCATCCTGTGTTCTATGGGAGGTTAAACCGATCATTTCTACAGGCCTTTAGATACCCCATGAGGTCATCCTTTTTCTTAATACTATATAGTAATGCTCGACATTTTTGATTAGCATTCTCATATGCTAAGTTTCGTTTTAGGACTTTTTGAGTGGTTGGGTCTTGAACCTGTTTTTGGATTGTTTCACATAATCTCCCAACAAAATCAAAGTATGGTTCATCACGACCCTGGTAAATTTTCGTATAGCTACCTGGGAAATTCTGGGTTGGAACCTACTCTTTCCCACGCTTTTTAATGCTGTCTCCCGAACAAATTTTAAAATAGGTTCAGGTAATGTCGCTTGTTTTGCTTTCTTTTGCCATTCACCTTCACCTTTTAGCATGGCAAAAGTTATAGTATGGCCTGATTCCTTTTTTCTTAAAGTGTCGATATTCCGGTTAACCCCATCTGCATACCACATTTGCCATTGCATGTACTGTGATTTGTTTAGACAAGTATGGGCTACCATTTCCAAAGTCTCCCAATACCCACTGACTATTTTTGCTCCAATCAGCTAAATATCTTAAAGTATAAGGACTTGATATTCCAAACCTGTCGCAAGTCTTTCTAAATGGGGTTATTGACTCAATTTTTAAGTCTTCATGAATTGGTTTTACTTTATCTTTAGATTGGTCATGAGAAAGATTGCTGCGCTTTGCTCTTTGATTCAAGCTAACCTGTTCCTCCCATTCTTCCTCATCAGAGCTTGTAGTATCTGGCAGAGGAACATCTACCCCATTGAGGGTATTAACTCTGGGAGATTTTCAACTTGGGGATTTGCCTCCTCTGGGTTTTCCTGTTTCTCCTCTAAGTTATCAGCCACATTAGAATTCTTTTTTAGATTTTTTTTGCTGGGAATGTATACACCTTTTTCAAGTCTACAGTTTTGGGGCGTGTTTGTGAATGGCTTTTAGTTGGTTCACGCCTCAGTATTGGGTATGCGCTAGGTCCTGATTGATAAGTTATGAAATTGGAAATCTCCCTGCGTAACACATCCATTTCTTGGTTTAAGTTTTCAAGTTTCCTATATATTTCTTCCTTTTTTGTTCTTTCAATCTTATGTGTAACTTCCAAACCTCCTCTTTCTGTCCATCTATTCTATCTCTCTGTTTGTCAATTTCTTCCTCTAAGATAGTGCTGATTTTATTGATATACTTCTTCTGCTCTTCAAACTTTACTTCAAATTTTAAATCCTGTTTAATAATTTTACTTTCCTGTTCTTCTAATTTTTCTTTGAATTTTAAATCCTGTTCTTCTAATTTTTTCTTTGAATTTTAAATCCTGTTCTTCTAATTTTTCTTTGAATTTTAAATCCTGTTCTTCTAGTTTTTCTTTGAATTTTAAATCCTGTTCTTCTAATTTTTTCTTTGAATTTTAAATCCTGTTCTTCTAATTTTTCCTCAAATTTTAAATTCTGTTTAATAATTTTACTTTCCTGTTCTTCTAATTTCTTTTCAAATTTTAAACTCTGTTTAATAATTCTGTCCTCAAGCTTTAAGACCAGTCTACCTGTAGTTTTATGATCCTCACTTATTTCTTTAATCGCTGAGTAAACCTCGTCCCTTAAGATTGCATTCAATTTATTACTTTCTTCCCTCTCTCTATTAAACATTGTCCTTACACAAAGGTACAGTTTAAAAATCGAAAGGACCCAGATGATTTGTGAAAAGATAGAGTAGTTCTCAGAAAGGAGCTTTATAAACTGGGCTATGTATGGTTCTGAGCCAATAAAAGATACAATGTATCTATACCATGAGATATCCATCATTTTACTCACGGTTCAGAGGCAGATGATCTCTGTCTGATGATAATTAGACCAGACGATGTTCGTGGGGCCCACCCAGGGACGCCAAATGTCGGGCGCCTCCGCCGGGGTCCCCGACAGTTCCGGAAGCGAAGTTCCCTTCTACCTCCGAAGCCGGCCAGGAACGGATGAAAACTCAGGAATTCTATGCAGTTTTTAAAAGGCTTTCCTTATCACAGGTTCAGGCATACAAATCAGCAAAAGGAAAAACCCGATGCTTAGGATTTCAGGCTAGAACCCCAGCCATGTGTAGGCCAAGATGGCGACCACCACGTGTAAAAAGCTTCCAAGGGGAATGAACGCTCACAAGGAGAGAGATCCCACAAGGAAGTAGAAGCAAGGGAGAGCGGGAACCGGCTAGTTTATATCCCTGTAACTCGGACCTTCCTCCCACTGTTATGGAAAGCAGGGAGGGTCCAATGCCCTTAGGTAATCCCTCCCTGCACCTCACCTAGGGCCTTTACTGTGCTAATGTTTTGAGCCGAAATCTGCTTAGGAATGCTTTTGTAGTGTAGAGAAGGGGTTTCTGAGATGGCATGTCTCTGTACCTTGACCAACACCAATGCCAGTTAAATATTTCTCCAAGCCTTCACAAGTCTCCTCTACTTCATTGTAGTTTTATATTTTAGTTACCTTTGAGTATATCAGGGAGCCATGCTTGTTTGCTTGGAAGTAAACAAGCATTTCTCTCTGGTCTAATTACTTAGGTGTCCTACGTGGCCAGGCTAATATGCTGGTAAATCTAGCTAGTCCCACGATGATTGTGATAGCATGGGAGAATATTTATACCAGCTAGTACAGCATACTTGGTCGGATAAACTGCCACATTTAAACTACCCCCTTATCTACGGAGTGATTTGGGGAGGCAATCCAGAGCAGATGCACCGGCCCTTAGGAGTCCCGAAACACATACCCAGTGGTGTTGAGACCTTATTACTGGCTCAACACTCAGAGTCACTGCTGACAGTGCTCAGGGCCCCATATGATGCCAGGGATTGAACCCAAGTTGGCTACATGCAAGGGACATTCCTTCCCTCTGTACACTCTCTCTGGTACCAATAACAATTATGT